>APFE030441345.1:78262-155217 GCA_000404065.3 Pinus taeda | reverse complement strand
AAGGTGAATGATGCGATGATCAAGGGAATCGACTAACAAACCTATGAATGTGTCATATTCACCCTAGTTATTGGTGGAAGATCTAACCAAAATTTCGTTGGAGTGGATTAACAAATGCATGTGGGTAAAAATGGCCAAAGTAGTTGAGGCAAGATTCTTGGTGAAGTGACTCCCACCATCGGTAAAAATTATATAAGGTGTGGATATTGGATCCATTTGAAAGACACAAGAAGGCAATGTGTAAGAAAGTGGTGGATGCAAGCTACCTAAATGCAAGAATAAAGAAGAAGATACACACACTTCAATGGGAAATTCTATGCATGAAATTTCTTTAGGTAGAGAACATTTTGAGGATTTGGAAGGATTTGGCCCTCTAGATCCACTAAGAGGTATCCCCCCATGTCCACACCATATTGGTCATGGGTCTGTTATGGAAGGAAGTATGCACGATGGTACGTATCATCCCAAGAGTATTCGAGAGTGGTCATGGATTCCATGACGCCTTCATCACAATGGACGATGGGTGGACTGGAGGGAAGAATACTACATGACAAGGAAGATCTAGTTTGACAAAATTCATGAGAAACGACATTCACATACACATTGTCAGGACTGGGAGACATATGCCTAGTAGAGGGGACATCTACTGATGTGTCTGCTAAAGGAGGTTCAACAAAATCACGAGAGGAAATATTGAGGGAGTTCTTAGGGAGTGATCTCATGAATGATGATCGGTAGAGGATGGGAGAAAAACTATCAGTCATCTTGATATTAGGGGGAGGAATCAGGATGGGTGGTTGGGAGACATCTTGTTATGGAATAAGGGTGGGACTAGACTCTATAGGTAAATGAGAAGGGGACTCAGTATGAGAGGCTTCTTTTTCACGAAGTACATGAAGTGTATCATGAAAGTCTTTAAGATGGGGACAGTGATGGGCATAATGGTCGTAGTTATTGCACAAATCACAAGGGTGTTTTGTGCATAATGAGTGGATTCCCTTAGCTGATTCAGGTAAGGTTACTTGTACCTCACGAATTTTAGTATTGTGAAAGGTATCAGTGAAAACCTATTTAATGTGAGAGATTTTAGGATAGCTATTGGTGCCATGACCGAGAACATCACGCAAAGTTCAAGGAGGTACAAGCTTTGGGGTCTTAGGGGTAGCTTTAGTTGCTAGAGGAGACTTGTCTGGACATCCCTTATTCTAGGCTTTTCCCATCTCGGTGGATTCTTTCACAGTAAGAGTTGGCTCCTATTGAGGTTTTTGTGGAACTGAAGCAAAAGCGAGCAGTAGGAATGAACAGTTGGACGGTGTAAGGTTTCAAGTGATGAGGTTGAGTGTTTGTGGGGGGGTTACTGTATCAGACTGGGATCTCGAGGGTGATATTAGGTAGACTCAATGTCACCATGACCGATGCAAAATACTCTCTGGGAGGTTTAAACAAGAACGATATCTAACCAAAATGGTAACAATGTGGAGGAACAACTCCCGCATGGTTGAGGAATGGTGGAACGAAACCGTGTAGAAAAGGATTAGGAGAGACACCAGCAGAAGGAGTTGCTCCTTGAGGAGTTGTACCATTAGGTGTGATTGAGTCAGGCAATGTAGATTGTGGAGGTGTGGACTATTGTGATGACATAGTAGCCCATTTCTAGGTGGGCCGCAATGCTTGGCGCATACAAGCACTCAATGAGATAGGCCCAAAAGGAGTAGGCGGTGGACAATAGTAAGCACTAAGAAATAAGGAACCTTTATAGATCTAGGAGAAACAAATGAGAGAGTATTATTTTTGGCCACAAACGAGATCTTGGTCTATCACGAAGTTTGGGCTTTTGGATTGTAATACGTTAGTTGATCGAAGGTGAATATCTTTCCATTGTAGGGAAAGCACATCTTATGGTGAACCATATATGTGACAATTGACATGGAATAAGTATAACTACAACCCAAAAAGATGTTATAGTCAGGGGGAGCATCGATGAATTCGATGCCAATACAAATCGTCTTGCCAACAACTATGACTGAGTAGTTGTGATATAAGCCAAGGGGCTGTCAGTTGTGACTATCCCATACATGCAAAGTGATGGTGGATGGAGATACGTGAGGGGAAAAAATTTGTTTTCAAACACTGGCAACCATCACATGGGTGGATGAGCCTTTGTGAATGATACATTCTTGGATAGTGGAATTTTGAATGGGGACTGTAATTTGGGAAGAAAAAAATGAAGATAAATGAGGAGTATCCGACTTTTCAACATGGAAGAAAATCTTATGATTGACATGAGGATCTATGACGGTTAGAGTAGATAATAGAGATTTTCATTATGATGGACACATCTAGATGACTTCAAGTGTTGACATGGCAGTAAGAGACTTTGCCAAGTCATCTACTCTATTATATGTATGGGTGGTGTTGGCAGAAGCAACATTTTGACCTAATGGACCTTTGGGGATCTTGGGTATACCTGCAACCTTAGGTTCGGGATCTATAAACTACTATATGGTTTCAATAGAGGCTCAATAGACACTTTAGGTTAGGAATTAGTGACATAATTAGTAGGTGGCCTATCATACTAACGCGATCAATTTTGGAGGTTGACTACTTCATTGTTTATATCATCAGATTTCATCATGAGAATCTAATAATCTTGGTGACCAGATGGAGGAGCTGGCTGTGTAGCCTAACCTTGTGGAGGTGGCCAACTATATACCTTTATTGAGGAAAAGGGTTGGTAAGAAAGTTGGGTTGTGATGAAGCAAGAGGGGGAGGAGGAGTAGAAGGCTGCAATCCTCGAGAAGCTACTTGAGATTCCCATACTTGGTGCATATGAGGTAACAGGGGACACTCATGAGTATAGTGACCATAGACTCCACAACAGGCACAATGTTTTTTCGTTTGAAGACCCTTGTTCTTCTTTGTCTAACTACCTTGTTGTTGGGTTGTTAGGTTAGGCGCAAGGCCCTAAGGGGAATTGGGTTGACTACCTTGGTTGCCTTGATTACCTTGCTACTGCTCATTCCTATTTCCCTTCCCATTATTACTTTTTTTTGGATTCAGGGGATTGCGACCACTCTGCTAAGTGTACACTTATCCTTGTGGAGGAGGTGCTTATTGTAACGGAGGGGGAGAAGGCATGGGGAAATGAGGAACTAATGTTGAAGAAGATAAAGTGCTAGGTTGGGGGAATTGACATGCAACCCCCATGGGTTTTGTGCCACTGGGGTGGGACAGGGGACTACGGCTAGCCCTTGACCCACCACGATGGCCCAATGGCCTGCGAGGGTGGTAGGTGATTCCATGAATCTCTGCCACCCTGGCGAGCCATTGCCACACCAGGGTGGGGCGGGGGATTGTGGCCAGCCTGTGCCTGTTATAGACATTTTTGGGAAATACGACCCCAATCATATATGTCCATAAACCAAGGGCTTCTGAGTCCCTAAAAGTGTTGCTTCATTCCATAAAGGAATAAGGTCATCTGATTACATCATCTCCTAGAAGTTCTCCATAGAAAACTGCTCAGAATTGGTCAAAACTAAACAATACACACTGCAGAGTGTAGAGGGTGCGATGCATCTCAACTTCTCAGAGTGAAGAGTGTGATGCATACTGGAAAGCCCTTTTGTAGGGTGCAATGCATGAGAGTAGACAAATGGTAGAGACAGTTTGCAAGGTGGATGACCATTGAATCTTCTAGAAACTTCTCCTGTGACACTTGCTTCTCTGAATTGACGAAGGGATGAGTAAGAGATCATCAGTCTCCAAGTGGAATAAAGAACTATTAGAGAGAGGACACTAATAGAAATCCTAGAAGCTGACTCACCCCCCTACAATCATCTATATATGGATCCCTCATCATAGAGATCCGGAGGCTGGAATCTTGTATCTTGTAAGGAAGTGTTGTTGTTTTCCTAGTGCAATATCGCAGTGTTGGGTGATCTAAGCTTTTAATGAGGTGAAGAAGGGCTTTCATGCTGAGAGGATGACGGTGGGTCAGAAAAATGGGTTGTAATCCTCTTTACTATTCTTGATATT
This sequence comes from Pinus taeda, assembly GCA_000404065.3. Classification (NCBI taxonomy): domain Eukaryota; kingdom Viridiplantae; phylum Streptophyta; class Pinopsida; order Pinales; family Pinaceae; genus Pinus; species Pinus taeda. The sequence goes on along the minus strand of APFE030441345.1, from coordinate 151,182 downwards.
AATAAAGCTATTCAAGTTTTCCTCCACATTCTTGTATGTTTGATCATATATGCATTTCTGTGGTGCATATATATCTAGTCCTATATTGTTTATGGTTGTAGATCTCTGTTCTTCGATAGTGTTATTCTTCTTTGCTTCCGTAGGTGCTCTTTGAAGACGGGTAAATGAAGAAGGAGCAGCAAAGATCTGTCAGAAGGGAGAGGAACCAAGCGCAATACTGAGGTTGGTGTCCTTTGTTCCCCTCTTATCTACTTCTCATAAAGGAAAGCAAAAGTAGTTTTGTTTTGTTTGTTTCTAAGATAGCTACCCGTCTTAGTGGGACTAGCAGCTTCAAGTGGACACTAGATTTCTCAATAACAAAATGGTGACTCCATTGGGGAGTGAATAACTTGTTTTCTTGTCCATATTTGTTTGTTTTATAAACACACAGATGGAGACTAAAGTCAAGCTAGCTAGTCTTTGAATTGCATTCACTATGCAAGTGCAAAGTAGATCAATGATGCTTCAGTCTATCTCTATGTTTTGTTTATAAACTGAACAATCAATTTGCAAACATTCTAATTGCCCTGGTGTTGGCTCTAGTATCCTCATTAGATCAACCCCTATGATTTATATTTACTGAACATCACTTGCTCGGCCTAGATCCCTGAACTGAGCTGCAAACTGTGACCAAGAACCAAGTTGAAGTCTAGTCTCTGGACCATCGCACCTTCTCTTCTTGGGAATCTAGATGCATCGCACCTCCCGTGTGTAGTAGGTGTGCTACATCACACTTTTCCTGTGTTATAGGTGCGCTGATCAGAGAAGACATCTTCTACTTCCAGATTTTGGTTTTATGTTCACTCTCTTCAGCTTTATTTAGGAGTTTTGCTGCCTGTGATCAGTATACCACTATGGAAACCCCCTTTCTTTCCATCATTCCACCTCCATTGTGCAAAGAGCTGTGAATGTCTTTGTGTATTGTGTGCCATTTTTAGTTCTCTTTTATAAAGAAGTAGCATAATCAAACTGTCGTTTCTTGATTTGGAAGTGTCAGAAGTGTCATTTTCAGTGATAGAAGAGAATCCTATTTTTCTTGATGGTCGGTTATACTGTTACTCTTGTGTTTGATTTGAATTAGTAGTTTTTCAAGTGTCAAAAACAAATTTGAATTCAAAATCGCAAAGTGTCATCTTCCTTTCATTTTGAAGAGAAATTTGTTATTATTGTTGCTTTGAAAAGATAATTCAGATTTGTACTCAGCATTCTTTTTGTCATTCCCACATTAAGAAAGCGAAAAACAAATACATGCATGTGATTTGCATTTAAACTACTTGTTTCTTTGATTTAGGACAGTGCATCTAGTGTGTTCTCTGTGCTCTATGTTGAAAGAATCTCATCTCTCTTTCCTTAGTAGCTAGGGTTTTCATTGCAAAAGAAGATTAAATGATTGTTTATCATCTTAGGTTGCGTTTTAAGAATTATATATCTACATCAAGAGGTGGACCTGAAAGGAAAATTTCTTAAGCAGGATCAACTGTAAAATTAATTCATTAAACATAAAAGCGCTTTGGAACCTAATACACAACATTTAGAAGTCTAGGCTAGAGACATATTCTGGTGTCGTAAGGCCTTGTAACTATCGCTTTCATTATTGGTTGGGTGATTCCTCCACTTTGAGATGACAAGTGCCAGTACAGACCTGTGCTCCCACGTAACGTCGAGTATATATTGGGAGACCACAATAGGCTATATCCTTCATCCTTAGGAAGCCATGTCTGCCGCCCTATCGATCACAATGCACTGAACACAACATTCGGGAATATTGACTGCCGTACCGTAAAAGGTATTCTACAGTTTTGCGATTGGTTTGGTAATCCCCTTGTCTAGATTTCCAGAGCAGTCTTTTTCATTCCTTTTCAGACTCCTTAAAGGAAAAGGTCCATCTGAGCACTTTTCACTTCAAGCTCATTAAAAATCAAGGCAACTAGAGTCATCTTTTCTTTTTTCTCGACACTTGAGGTACTGCATAATTGCCCCTCCCAAAAGCAGGCTTTATTGTCAGCGATAGGTGGGATTGACCCAACAGACTCCAATCTTGTGTCCTTTAATCACAAAGGATATGACCCTTAGTTACCAGCTCAACTATCTTTCCTTATTCAAGTGAAAGCCCTCAATAGAACTGTTCATCGAGCAATTATTGATGATGGGGCATCTACATGTATTATGTTGATGAGTTGCTGGAAAACATTGGGATCTCCACCCTTTTTGCGATCATCCATGACATTAAAAACATTTGACAGACAAAAATACACCCCATATGGTATATTGAGTAACCTGCAAGTCGAACTAGGGGCAAAACAATAGAAATTGATGTTGAAGTTATCGATGGAAACCTCGATTACAACATCCTACTGGAAAGGCATTGGATATATGCTATGGCTGCCATTGTGTCAACGTACTTCAGGAAGGTTGCATTTCCCTTCCAAGGAGGAATTACGATTGTCGACCAACAAACATATCTCCCCAATAGTTCACAAGTTATGGGAAGCATTCCAATGATCCGTGGAAGCCCTCATTTGCTTCAAAATATCTGAGTAGGCCTACTAAAAGACCCCACATTAATGGGGACTTTTTCTCTACCACCTCCAAACAATTTGATGGAAGTGGCAACAGTCGGAACCTAAAATATGATATCTTCTATTGAAAAGATATCCCAAAACGATATTAACTTGGATCATCTCTAGGTATTGCCTCCAAGCCCAATAGAAATATTGTAGCAATAAATTTTTTCGGCATGGGAGGCAAACCTAAATCAATGCTCATTAAGCATGTGGATAGATAGGTCTAAGGAATTTGGCACCCCTTCAGATCCTTGGTTGCAAGTACATTCTACAGATGAAGGAATTATTCAGTCAATGATGATTGATAGGGCACCATGGGAATATTACCACCATCATTCCCATCTTCCGGATTGTAAGGAGGATAGTTCTAGTGACCTTGATCATCCCTCAATTTTTTACTTTTTGTCAAATACTGTAAATATGGTGGATTCTGAGTGAAACCTGTCCAATATTGAAGAAGGTATCGCCATAAATATCTCAACCAAAATAGATGTTGTAGAGAATATTCATGTTGTCAAATCTTTTTCTCCTTTAGAACTGGAAGTATATTACGCTCTTTTTTGCGATTTTAGAGACGTCTTTGCTTGGTCATATGATAAAATGCCAGGCATTGACTCGAGCATAGTTGAACACGAAATTAAGATGTATCCAGATGTCAAACCGGTACGACAACGGCTCCGGTAAGTGCACCCCAAGAAAGCCGATTGGGTATCGAATATGCTTCCTGTAATGAAGAAAAAAGGAGCAATTAGAGTGTGTGTCGATTATAGGGATGTAAATGAATCTTGTCCGAAAGACAACTATCCTACACCCTTCATTGACCAGATAATTGATGAATGCGCCGGATGTGAAATATTTTCATTTATGGATGGATTTTCCGGGGTATAATCAAATAAATATCCGCCCACAGGACCAGTCAAATATTGCAATTATTTATCTGTGGGGCACATTCGCATATCGCAAACTACCCTTTGGTTTAAAGAACGCAGGGGCAACATTTCAGAGAGTAATGAATTATTCTTTCCATGACATCAAAAACATCGTTCAACCATTTCTTGATGATCTTCCGACTCATTCAGGAAAGCAGACAGATCATCCACAACATTTGAGAGCGATATTTCTATGTTGCCGACACTATAAGATATGACTCAATCCACACAAATGTGTGTTTTGTGTCAGTTCTAGTCGTTTACTTGGCTTTGTGGTCTTAAAGGACAAGATTCGTCTCGACCCATGTAAGGTCCAGGCAATCATTGATTTGCCTCCAGCTTCAAATTTGGTTCAGATTCAGAAAATCCAGAAGAAAGCAAACTTTCTGAAGAGGTTCATTCCAAATTACGCCGAACTAGCTAAAGGTTATACTCATCTATTGAAAAAATTACCCTCCATCTGGGATCAGTTTGTACAAGCTTCCTTTGATGATTTAAAGGAATCCCTAACAAAAACATCATTAATGTATGCTCCTGATTATCAAAAAGACTTTAACCTATATCTGGCTGCAGCGGATATGACCATCGCAATGGTCTTAGTTCAAGAAGACAATGGAATTGAACATCCAATATATTATTTCAGCTAAAACTTAAATGATACATAAATGAAGTACTCCTACGTTGAAAAGCTGGCTCTCGTAGTTGTTCAAGCGATACAGAGATTTTGACACTATGTCCTCTTCAGAAAAACTACCATTTTATCAGATTGCAACCCCATGACTTATATATTGTTGTGACAATTGTTGGGGGGAAAATATTCAAAATGGATAGCGATTTTACAAGATTTTGATCTAGAAATAAAAAAATCCAAATCGAAGAAGGCCCTAGTTTTTGTGGAGTTACTATGTGATCTCCCATCGTCATCCAACGATGCAACATCCGAAGAACCAATCGTGGACGAATCTTTGTTTCTGATATCTTCAAGCAATCTGTGGTATGGAGATATAATAATCTATCTCCAAACCCAAACATATAGGTCTAACACCTCACACTCAGAACAACGACGGATTCAATACCAAGCAAAAGACTACGTGATCGTCAGTGATACGCTTTACCATCGTGGTACCGATACAGTTCTACGAAGGTGCCTCACCCATGAGGAGGATGAAAAAGTCCTGAATGATTGTCATTCAGGCGCGTGTGGGGGGCATCATTCTGGTTATGCTACGATGCAAAAGATTTTATGAGCAGGATACTTTTGGCCAGCAATATTCAAAGATTGCATAACCGAGTCAAAAGTTGCCATGCCTGTCGAATCTTCGATTCCAAAACCAGAAAATCACCCACACCTCTGCAACAAGTTGTTGCTGTTGGGCCATTCACCAAATGGGGCATAGATTTCATGACATGTAACCCTAGCTTCGCCGAGGGGCATGGGTATATCATAGTCGCAATAGACTATTTTACCAAATGGTGGGTATATCATAGTCGCAATAGACTATTTTACCAAATGGTGGGTATATCATAGTCGCAATAGACTATTTTACCAAATGGGCCAAGGTGATGTCTACATTAAACAACAACGGCGAAATGACTGCCCTCTCCTTTTTCAATCCTGTAGTCTCCCGATTTGGCGTTCCATAGGCCATAGTCACAGATCATGGATCGCATTTTCGCAATCACATGATGGTTGAGTTGGCTGCCAAATTAGGGCTCTCCCACGACAGCTCTACTCCGTATTATCTGCAAGCTAACTGACAAGTTGAGGCAATCAATAAAGTACTGAAGTGCATGCTACAAAGGATGATTGGAGTCCATAAACAGAGTTGGCATCTGATCATGTACTCGGCCTTGTGGGCATACCAGACATCGGTGAGGAATGCGATTGGGTTTACACCTCTTCAACTGGTGTATGGCCTAAAAGTGATCTTGCCAGTTCAGTGTGAAATCTTGTCCCTCAAGCTCACAGTCGACCGTTAGGGGTCCTTCCCAATGTGCGTATAACATTGAGAAGGAAAATTGTTTATATGAATGTAATGGTAGTCCAAGGACCTCTAGATTATAATCTACTCCTTGGACGTGACTATATTTTCTGCATCGGAGCCATTGTCTCCTCGCTCTTCCGAGTAATGTGTTTTCCGCACGAAGGCCGAGTGGTCCAGCTCCTAGACTCGCTTTCGTTCCCCAGCTCACACATAGCTAATAGTCAAATGCCATCCCTAAATGGTCTTTTCATGCAAGGAATGTCTCATCAATCTCTAGTCTGTCCACCTGAAGGACGTGAGTAATTCGAGAGGGCATGAATGAAACCTAGGGGGCATGCACCCTGGCTTGTTCTGATAGGAAAAGTTTAGGCATAGAGTAGGTTTCTGTGAAGGATATATGACTAGTCTGATACCCGTGCGTATAGGAAGAGGGAATTAGAATGGAATAAGATACCTCTGTTAGAAGGTAGGCCTTTCTTGATAGAATAAATGTTTTGTCGGCAAATTGAAGGGTATCCTAGAAAATCTACTTCACTATACCTGGGGGCATGCAAACCTTGTGTGTGCAAGTGAAAAACGACCTCTATAGTTTTTCTAACTTCAACTGCTTAAGTTGGGTGAGTGGTCAAATCGACTGTTCACCTTTGCAGGGGCCAAATGGTAGCGGCAGAGTAGAGGAAAAATTTTCCTACCTGACCTTAGTAGTTAACTAACGCCTAGGAAAGTAGTTGGTCATTCCCAACTTGCATGCGAGAGGCATGCAGAGCAAAGCTTTGAAAGGTGCAAGCTCCATAAAAAATGGAATTTATCGATGAGATATCCTTATTATATGACTAGCATGAGCAGCTTTTATGTGAAGTTCCAGCTCATTAAAAATTAAACCTAAGCAATGAGCAAATGTTTCCCCCAGAGTTTAAGATCATTAAAAAATGAACCAATCTTTAGTAAATAACCATTTTGAACACATTATAATAATCTTTCAAGCCTTGGTCATGTCCTCATCATCACCTCTACTCTGCTTTAGCCGATCATACGCTTCCATTTGATTGTTTACCCCTTTTTGAGGAACATCTGTGACGAGTGATTCTGTTAGTCATCCTTGTGACACTACCATGATTGGAAAATTCCAAAGCTTACTTGGAATCAACTGCTACTGGAAATCATCTATCGTTCCTCAAAAAACGAGTCTCCTTTAAGATATTTTTTTCTAACTCGTAAAATATGAAAAATTTGTCAAGCAATTGGCCTCTCCAGCTCGTTAAAACTACCGGAAGTGCTATCCCTCCTCTATATTTTAATCTTTTTGGACCCGAGGGATTATTACAAAAAACGATCAAGCGCTTGTCTTGTTCATCTCGTTAAAACTATTGAAAATTCATCCCTTTCATATTATTTTATACTTTTTCAGACTTAAGGGATTATATGACGAAAAAGAATTATTGGAGTTTGCTTTCCATCCCTTTTTAGACTCTCTAAAATTGAAAAGGGACCGAGTTATCATTGTTGTTAAACTTGTTAAAATCAATAGTGACAAACTTGTCCATATAGACAAGAACGAGTTTCACTGTCACTAGGCTCGCTAAAACATAGTGATGGGTTCGCCCGAAGTGTGAATTATAGAACAAGAATGTGTTATCCTGCTCAAGCTTGATAAAAATAAAGAGGTACTGGTCAGCAATGACTAGGGAAAATTGGGAAGAAAACTTGAAGAAACTTTATTGGTAGGAAGTCACTCTTGAACATGACACTTTCACTCCACATCCGAGTCAGGTTGGGTTATTCCATTCACCGGTCACATAACCATTGGTCTATCGTACCACGCATCTTTGGGGTTAATGCTACCAATCCATTTCAGTGTCACCGATATTTTCAAGAGAATTCGATCAGAGAATTCACCTATGCCTCATCCGCTGCAATACATTCACGCTCCATTCTTTCATGACTGCCACCCTGAACCCTGTATCATTAGATCATTTTCACCTCCAAAATCATTTGCTCCATTCCATGTTGTAGATGTGGGATTCATTAAGGCCCTCCTATGACAGGTCACTTCTTGTTGACATCAGCTCACTATCCAAGAAGTCGACCTAGGAACAACCCTTTCAGTACTTTGAAGCTTGCATGCCTCAATGGAAAGTTTCTCACTTTCAGCGACAGGTTTACATTAATGACCTTCAACCGAAAGATTTTATGTGGTGTTTGAAACTAAGTCCCTTTTTCACACCACATGAATTGTACTATATTACCTTGAGGGTCATCACCATTATCGGTGATTCCTCTCATGCCTGTTAACAGCTTACATCATTAGCTAGTAATCATGTGATGTTTTTCCATGTTCGAATCCAAAACATCTTTCAGTGGATCGACTTGTACTCCGAGTGAATATTGAACGTGTTTGAAGACCCCAGATCCAATTTCATCCATCCGGGCTGCGATATATTCAGGAATATGAAGACATGAAATGTACATCATTTCCAAACAGATGATCATCTGAATCAAAGGATGATGACTCTGTCTGAATCATCACTCTGCTAGACAGACGGTTGTCTATCCTATGTACATGAAAATGAATTTATAAAGATGAGCATGGGAATGCTCGCCTCATCTAGATCATGAAAAATATTATGAAGATAATGTATTGTATTATATCTTATTATAGGTCGCCTTCCAGCTTGAGAAAACTTTGAATCCTCATAATAAAGCATTTCACCTGACATCAAAAGATTAATGACCTCACGCTTTAGGGGGCAACTGTTATAGACATTTTTGGGCACTGCGACTGGGACAATCATATATGTCCATAAACCAAGGGCTTCTAAGTCCCTAAAATTTTTCCTTCGTGCCCTAAAGGAACAAGGTCAGCTGATTACATCATCTCCCAGAAGTTCTCCATACAAAACTGCTTAGAACTGGTCAAAACTAGACCATACAGACTGTCCAGTGCAGAGGGTGCAATGCATCTCACCTGCTCAGAGTAAAAAGTGCGATGCATACTAGAAATCCCTTCTGTAGGGTGTGATGGGTGAGAGTAGACAAATGGCAGAGACATTTTTCAAGGTGGATGATCATGGAATCTTCAAGAAACTTCTCCTATGACACTTGCCTCTCTGAATTCGCCCAGGGATGAGTAAGAGATCATCAATCTCCAAGTGGAATCAAGAACTATCATAGAGAGGGCACTAATCAAAATCCCAGAAGTTGACTCACCCCCTACAATCATCTATATATGGATCCCTCATCAAAGAGATCTGGAGGCTGGAATCTTGTATCTTATAAGGAAGTACTATTGGTTTCCTGGTGCAATATCATAGTGTTGGGTGATATAAGCTTTTCATGAGGTGAAGAAGGGATTTCATGCTAAGAGGATGATGTTGGGTAAGAAAAATGGGTTGTAATCATCTTTTCTATTCTTGATATTAATAAAGCTATTCAAGTTTTCCTCCACATCCTTGTATGTTTGAGGATATATGCATTTTTGTGGTCAATATATATCTAGTCCTATATTGTTTATGGTTGTAGATCTCTGTTCTTTGATAGTATTATGCTGTGTTGATTCTACAGGTGCTCTTTGAAGCTGCGTAAATGAAGAAGGAGCGGAAAAGATCTATCAAGAGGGGGAGGAACCAAGAAAGGAACCAAGCGCACGACTAAGGTTGGTGTCCTTTCTTCCCCTCTTATCTACTTCCCATAAAGGAACGCGAAATTAGTTTTGGTTTGTTTGTTTCTAACATAGCTACCCATCTTAGTGGGACTAGCAGCTCTGAGTGGACACTAGATTTCTCGATAACAATGCCCCACCATGGCGGTCTAATAGCCCACAAGGTGGTGGCTGATTCCTTGAATCGGACGCCACCCCCTTGGGTCATTCAATTGCCATGGTGTGATGGGGGGCCAGTTATCGAGCCCCACCGCTCCTAACCCATGAGTTCATTTGGCTACACTAAGCATTATCAAGCCCACCATACCTGCTGCAAACATAGTGGGTAAATTTTCCCCAATTTTATTTCTGAATTAAAAAAAAGATTAGACTTCATTAAACTTATTTAATTTTAAAATCTGCAAAGCAGAAAAATTAACTAGCTTTTCAAATGTGAGAATCCTCCGATGAATACGTTGTCGATATCAATGTAGCCACTCCACAAATTCGCTCCAAGTCTTTTAATGAACCTCAGAAAACCTTGATGTGATGTGAGTAATAGTGATAATGAAATTTATTATATACGTGAAATTATGGAAATGTTTTATTGCACGGTTAATGTGAGATTAATTTGTTTGAAAAAAAATAACATGTTAATTTTGTTATCGTGATATATGAAACTATGATAAAGCGAATATCACAGAATTGTTTTAAACCACAATGAATGTGGGATTAATTTTTTTTAGAAGGTATTATCAAAATTTAAGAAAACATTCAATTGTCTACTAAATATTATATAATTTAACTATTAAATTAAGTTAGGTAAAAGACTTAGTTTACAATTTTAAATTTAAAGATTTATTTCATAAAAAAAATAGTTAAAATTTTTCAATAAATTGTAGAAGAAAATAATGGAGGGAAATACATGAAACAAAATTTTTGGAGGGAAAAATTTTGGTGAAAAATTTTGTAGGGAAAATTTCATTCTTTAAGTGATATAATATCATTAGGAGAGTCTGCATTTGTATCATTCAACCTCCTCTATTTGAAAGGGATGTATTCTTTTGATATTGAAGTTTCACTTTGTGAGGCATCAACATCTTCGTCGCATAACAACTATATTCATGTTGATGAGTATAACCAAAATTCTTCCATTATGAATAGGGAGTCAATTCCTCCACTTAGTCCTAATCCTCAGGACTACGAGAGAAGCACTGATGAAAGATGGGATGAAGAATTTCAAATAAATAAAGAGTCATGGTTTCTGCTTAGTTATAATCCTAAGTATTAGGAGAGAAATAGTGATGAGGAGCATGATGAAGAAATTCAAAAGAATGGAGTGTCATGATGTCCACTTAGCCCTAATCCTATGGACTATGAGAGTAGTAGTGATGAACAACATGATGAAGAATTTCAAAAGAATGGAATTTCATGGTATCCACTTAGTCCTAATCCTATGGACTATGAGAGAAGCAGTGATGAAGAGAATGATGACGAATTTCAGAAGAAGGAAGTGTCATGGTGTCCACTTAGTCCTAATCCTATGGAATATTAGAGCAGCAATGATGAAAAGCTTGATGAAAAGTTTCAAAATAATGAAGTGTCATGGTTTCCTATTAGTCATAATCCTATGGACTATGAGAGCAGTAATGATGAAGAACATGATGACGAATTTCAAAAGAATGGAGTGTCCTGGCATCCACTTAGTCCTAATCATATGGACTATGAGAGTAGTAGTGATGAAGAGCATAATGAAAAATTTCAAAAGAATGGAGTGTCATGGTGTCCTCTTATTCCTAATATTATAGAGTATGAGAGCAGCAATGATGAATAATTTCAACTATATAGAGTGTCATAGTGTCCACTTAGTCCTAATCCTATGGACTCTGAAAGGAGCAGTGATGAAGAACATGATGAAGAATTTCAAAATAATGAAGTTTCACGGTGTCCACTTAGTCCTAGTCCTATGGACTATGAGAGCATTTGTGATGAAGAGCATGATGAAAAATTTCAAAATAATGGAATGTCACTGTGTCCTCTTTGTCCTAATCCTATGGACTATGAGAGCAGTAGTGATGAAGAACATGATGATGAATTTCAAAAGAATGGAGTGTCACGATGTCTAGTTAGTCTGAATCTTTTGGAGTATGAGAGTAGCAGTGATGAAGAGCATGATGAAAAATTTCAAAAGAATGGAGTGTCATAGTGTACTCTTAGTCCTAATCCTATGGACTATGAGAGCAGTAGTGACGAAGGAATGGATGAAGCACTTAGTCCTAATCTTAAGGACTATGAGAGTAGTAGTGACAAAGGATAGGATTTATCATTTTCAACAAGCAAACAGTCACATTTTCTACGTAGTCCTAATTATATGGACTATGAGAGAAGCACTAACGATGCACATAAGGAAGAATATCCGATAGACATCGAGTCAAATTTTCCATTTAGTCCCAATACTAAGGACTATGACAGTAACACTAAAGAAGATGAAGATGAAGAATATCCTCCAAGTTAGTATTTCACAAGAACAACTGATCATAGTGTGGATAACATTCCTCATAATGATGATGAGAATTATTATACAAATGATGATCCAATGATGGAGGTGTTTCCAAGAAATATTGTATCGAGGAGTAGGAGAAGAACTTTTCATATCAATCCAAGATGTTCTGGTTATACTAGGGTTAGAGTAGAATATATGACGAGAAGATGTTCTATCAACACTCTCATTTCAAGTGAATGTTGTCAAAAAGATTTCTTGAACATATGGATTTGAAATTTCCATTAGAGAAAAGGAATATATATTTGTCAATGAATAAAAGCATGCAAAATTCATATTTAGTTGGGTGCATGCAATGTACATTGTCAGGTTATGATTATCATATTGGGTCTTTATTTATCTGTAGAAAGGCTTTCAAAATGTTTCATTCGATGAGAAATTTTTGTCTCTCGAGAATCCAAGAAAATTTGGAAAAGTATCCCACATTTTATTCAAAAGTAGGTCATAAACGACAATTTGGGCCATTATCAAATACTACAATGTCATGGATGAAATATTTATTTTCAAAGCATGGAGAGTGTATGCCAAATAGAGAGACAATACATATTCCAGATAATTTTTCAAGAGGATAAATATACAACTTATACAAATAATATGCAGAAGGTTCTGGGGGACATGGTCGGTCTATTACATATCAATATTTTGTGAAGGTATCAAAGAAAGAATTCAACAATGTTTGTATTCCTAAGAACATAAGGATGGGGATTTGTATTACATTTGCTTCTCTTAAATACAAAAATGACATATGTGAAGGGTCAGAAAGAGGTAAGCATTCATAACTTTAATTTTTAAAACTGTATAGTCATGAACTATGAAAATGTATTTCTTAATGGCTTTCTTTTATGTTGTCTTGATTCAGTTGTCAAAAAGCTTCAGGAGTGTCCTGAACAACAAACAAGTGAAAGGAAAAATTTGTACAAGCATCGAAATAAGTGTTATGATAATCGAAATAAACATTTGGGTTTGATAATTGATGGTATGGACCAGCAGAAAACACTTTTACCACATTTTGTTCGAACACCCAAAAATTTACAAGAGAAAATTTTTATTCGGTATCACTTGGTCGTGTGTATGGTCTTCAATGGAAAAATGTGTCCAAGGGTGTACTTCATAGCTCCAAATATTCATAATGATCAAAATCTGACAATAACCATAATTCACGATGTGCTTTCTCATTGGTCTAGTAATCTTCCTAAAGTTTTGCATCTACAATTGGAGAACACTTTCCCTAAAAACAAAAATTAGGTTGTTTTTGGATATCTAAACATGCTTGTTGAATTGAGAATTTTTTAGAAGTAAAGGTTGGTTTCTTTCTTCGTGGGCATACTCATGACCATATTGATCAGACGTTCAGTCGTTTTTCAGTCACATTGAGGAGGAAGAAATTTGGTAGCTTTCCATCATTAATTGAATGTATTAAGAAATCGTACAGGCCATAGCGTACTTTGATGTGTTGGAAGAAACTGTTGACATGCGAAGGTTTATTATGGGATCACATGGTAGGGAAAAATGAATTGAACAACTTAATGACATTAGCTTCCAACATAAATTTCGTATCAAAATCAGTGATGGGAAAAAACTAATATGGGGCAAGAAGTATTCAACTATTGCAGAATGGGGACCTTCATCCGGTTTGGAATTTTTGAAGTTCATTACAGATCATCCAATATTTGCATCAAAAATATTGTTATTACAATCATTTGGTGAAGTTCATAATGCACGCAGATAGAATAAAGATATAAATTATTCTGATTGCCTAAAAGAAATTAAAAAATGTATTAGATATACATATGAGTACTTTGACATTGTTGATTCAGTTTGGTGGGAGTGTTTTTTCAATAACGAAACTGATATCATTTCAAAAAAAACAAATGAAGATATACCTTTGAGAAATCCATTTATTTGGCCACAAAATGTGCCAAATGAACATGAGGAAATAAACATTGTTGATCAACAACAATCTCAAGGTATTATTAATTCTTCACATGTAGATGAAAGAGAGATGTATATTTGTTCCAAAAGATCTCATGCACAATGTGAAGCCATGGAAGACCTTTACATGGGTTTAGTATAGGATATTAATGAGGGTTGCATGATCGCAGTGCTAGAAAATGGAGATCCCAATGGCTATCCATTCTAGGTTTCTAAGGTTCTAAATGTCTTTACAAAAATGAGGATGTCACAGGTGTTGAAGTACATTGGTATTCCACAAATACACACCCATTCAATGGTTTGTATGAGCTAGAGATCCCAGTTGAAAAATAATTGACGGAAAGAGAAAAAGAAAGGGTACAAATATAAATCGCCACCACACAAACCTCTTAAAATTGGAGGATGTTGACATACTTGTTTATGACTTCAATTTAACAAAGAGAGGAACTCTTCACTTCAAGATGATAGAGATTCTAAAAATTTTGTTACCAAAAGGAACAATGTTGAGATGGGAGTCTGATGAAACTACTGAAGGATCTAGAAGAATTTTGAAACCTGAAATGGTGGGCATGCATGTGGACTCAGATGGGGCACTAGTTGATGAAAGAGTTGAAAATGGAACACCTCCTTCCGCATCTAGACATTCATATGAAGGTGTGAATTCTAATGGTGTGCAACAAAATATGAGTGATTTTGAATAATTATCTATTCTAAACTTGGATCCTCGATAAATCTCTAAGTCTAAAAGACATCATGCAAGAGGTGAAAGATGCCAAATGGCACAAATACTTTGTAAATCAAAAGAAAATTAACGTCATAGGATGCTCTCAGAAATAGTCTCATTGCAGAGATCTCCTCATTTTGAATCCAACACAACTTGAATGGTGAACGGACACCGGACGAAGGAGTTATTGTAAAATGAAAATTACCTAATGTACTTAGAAAAGGAGGCAATTTCATTAAAATTTGAACTATATTGAAAATTTTGATTATAGGCTCACGAGCCAATCCACAGCTGACACATGGCAAGCCAGGATTAGCCCACGTGGCCCACTCTGATTGGTTTAAGAGGACTTGATATTGCATCGGTAGTTGGTTATATAAAGGAGGAGTCACAGATCTCAAGGCATTGTGACATGTGATTGTTGAAATATTGCATCGCTTAAAACCAAAGGGAAGGACTTACCCATAGGCATGGTGACTTGCCGATGTGCAATCACCGATATCGGCGGATCGCAATTAGCACTAGCATAGACCATTATCTAAAGAGGCCTCACGCACGAGTAATTTACGATTGCGACTTGTCCAATCACAACATCGCATCGAAGCATTACAATGGAGTGGGGCCACACACACACACATATATACATACACACACACACACACACACACACACACACACACACACATATATATATAGGTGATCCGATGAAATGGACTCGATAACATTATCAACCACATTGTATGGATACTAAGATCTTCCTAATGCCACTTTTCATGTATTTACGCATATTTTGTTGTTTAATGAAAATACAAAGGGGAAGCGATATGCGATGTAAACTAGACCCGAAAGGGCTATGGTATGGAAATATATATGATTTTAGATCCGTCCAAAGCCATTTTACGTTAATTTTCATTGTTCTCAATGTATTTTAAATACAAAGCGAAAGCCAAAGAGTAGGACAATTGCAATGGCGATCCCCAGGAAGACCTGATGGCACAATAAAGCGGGATTATGAATTTTTCAAGTCCGATATATTGTGTTTTATGCGGATTTCCCGTGTTTTCACAGTGTTCTCTATGTAAACAGAGAATTACTGTTACTAATGATTTCAAGGGCTGATTTCCCTCATTTCTGGTAGAAATAGGTGGTCACCTACCCAAAACGCATTATAAAATGATTATTGAATGCTTAAAAGAGGAATTCAAGTATACATGACCAAAAATTACAGAGCCCCAAAGGGAAAACCAATAGGTAGTGTGATTGGGCTTCTAAACCTTGAATGTCAAAGACACAAGGCTGCTGAGTTAATGTTGGTGGCCAAGTTTTTCTTTGTTGCTAAATGATGAAAGTAATAGTAGCAGAGAAGTGAAAAGTAGGTAATGGAGCCTTTGGGGTCACTTGAAGTTCAATTGAAAAGCCAAAGAGTGTAAAGGTTGTAGAAGGTAGAAAGAAGCCAGAGTAGAAGAGCCAAAGAGCGAAGAGCATGAGCCAAAGAGGCAAGAGTCAGAGCCAAGAGCCAAAACTGGAGCCAACGAGCTAGAGTCAGAGCCAAGAGCTAGAACCAAGAGCCAAAGAGACAGAGCCAAGAGATAAAGATCCAAGTGCTAGAGCTTCAAGATCCAAGGGATTAAAGGATGTCTGAACCCATTGTTTATCTGTAGAACAACAGGAGTTGAGCTAAAGAGCTTGTAAAAAGACTTACACCATAATCCCAGAGAGCCAAGTCAAACTGACAAGAGCTCACAGAGATGCAGCCCAAGAGTTGTGGGTGAACTCAAAATTAATATTGTTGTTTTTGTGTGTGTTTTAATGTTGCATTATCTCTACTACTTTATTTACTGTTGTATGTATTTATATATCAGTTTCAATACACTAATTTACAACACATAATCAGTTAAAACAAATACAAGAATACACCTATATTTTCAAGATTTTCTTAATTCCACATTGGTTAATCATTAAAGACTTAGGAAAATTGAAGCTTTGGAAGTGGGAGAGGTTCTTGTAAGCTAGACAAGGAGTCTAAAAGCTCCATTTTCAGATCAGGTGGTATCAAATCTTAAGTTTGGTTAATCACACCTTTAAGAAGGATTATATTAGAATGCTTGATTGATAGAGAAAATATTGCTTGTCTGAAAGGTGTTTGAACATCAAGAGGCTAATTGTATGCTTGTTTTGTAGATTGTCTATTTTCTGAGTTTGCAGAGGTGAAGGGAAAGCTATTGATAACTTAGTCCAGGAAGGACAACAAGGATAAGGGTTGAAGGCATTATTCTATTCCAAAGGACCTCAAGGAAATCTTTGGAGCACAAGAGGTTTGTTGCAAAAGGTTGTTGAATAAGCTCCTTAATTATCTTGTTGAAGTTTTTTTGTTCATTGGCATAATGACAACTTCTACAAGTGGGTCCTCAAATTCTGCATTCTTCACAAGATTCCTTGATGAATAATTAGGCAAGAATTGGCCACCACGATGGATATGGTGAGAGAAATGTATGAGGATGGAAGGAAGGGCGGTATGCTTATAAAGCAGTTGAATTCCATGAAGGAGGAGAAGCAATTGCTTGCTGTCAAATTATAGGAAATGGAGATGCAACTTCATCTTGCAAATATTAACCTAAAAAGGATGCATGAGTTGGAAACACAACCCTTTGTTACCCAAGAAGCCTTAGTCAAGTACTAGCTTGAAGAAGAGGTAAGCCATTCCATTTTTTCTTCAAATTCCTCTGAGAATGCTTATATTGGTTCTTTTGAAAAGCATATTAAAGGCATAGGTTCCAATCTAATGTCCAAGATGGGCTATGAAGGAAAGGGCTTGGGAAGGCATGTAACAGGTATTGTTGAACCAATAATGGTTTAGGAAAGGCCTAAATATTTGGGTCTTGGCTATGGACAGTCTTATGGAGAGAATTCCAGAGATGCCATGAAAGCCATTGAAACAGTCCCAAGAAGGAGTTTCATTTCATGTCCTCTACCTAAAAAGTGTGAAGGTTGTATCCAAGAGGAATACAATAGCTTGAAACATCAATTGTAGGATGTAGGTGTTCAGAAGCAGACACTTGAACTAGAGAGTTAAGGAGACTCTGATAGCCTTGAAGAGTTTGAAGGTGTTCCAAAGGGAGCCACTTCTTCATTTACTTCACCTCCTCATGAAGGAAATCAAGGTAAAAGAGGCAGGTATGAATCTGGTTCTAAACTAATTCCTTTCGATTTTGCAAAGCGTGATGAATTTCCACACATGTGTGGGAAAAGAGCTGCATGTTTCTTTTGTGGTTTGGATAACCATTCTATTTCTAGATGTTGGAAGAGAATAGCCGCATACTGGAAGCAGAAGAAGGAAAATAATAAAAAAGCCAAAGGTCCATTAGACAAGGAAAATCACGCTATCAAGACGATGCACATGCAGTGCACTTACTGCCATAAGCAAGGACAAATTGTTGTAAAGTGTTGGACACTGAATCCAACAATGCATCCACAAAAGCTGAAGAAGGTGGAAAGAGAAGATGGAAGAAATGAAAGTGAAGATTCCATGAATGATGTGTATCAAAATGATTCACATAATGATGCTAATGTGCAGACAGAGGTACTACCTTTGAAAGGGAATGGTAAGGAACAGTTAGAGTTCTTATCTCACTAAGATTGCATGTTTATTGATGCATCTACATTATATTTCGTTTCAGCTTTGAAAGTAAAGCGTGGTTAAGAGAAAGTTGAGGGATGAAATGCATGCATTGCATGTGATGCCATGCTGACTTGAAAGAACTTAACTTGGTCTCCAAATGGATACAATGATGAAAGTTTCATCTTTTAGAAAAAGAGTCTTAATGGTCTTTTTCTACATGCTTGACATGAAGGGTCATTTGTTTAAAGGCATGTTTTGTGGGCTTGGTATCTAGTCCACCATTTGTATGAAGATATAAGACATGGATGTGTTCACATGTTGTGAAAATCTATTTCTTTTGTTAAAGAAGAAGTTAGTCCATCTAGTTGTTGTCTGTATGCCTAATGTTGTTAACAGTTGTTATTGGTTGCTTGTGAAATAGGTACAAATGAAAGTTTTGTGGAGCATATGTACTTCAAATTTGTTGAGCCACCTTCGATCAATGATCAAGGAAAAGAAGCTCAAACTATCTTCTATGACTATTACAATAGAAGTTTTGCAGAAAGGCAAGGAGGAAGACAATTCTTCTTAGGAAGATCAACCCATCCAAGAGAAGGGAAGTGGTAAAAAACTTTGGTTTAGAGACACTATGCAAAGGTAAGTGTAGTGAGGCTGAAAGAAGAGGGTGAGTCACTCTCTTTTACTGTTTAGATTAGTATATCAGTCTTTTGGAGACCAAAAGTTATTTTAGTGCTAAGGCGTGATCCAAAACTAGTAAGTGTAGGGAGGTTGAAAGAAGAGGGTGAGTCACTCTCTTTTACTATTCAGATTAGTATATCAGTCTTTTGGAGACCAAAAGTTATTTTAGTGTGAAGGGCATGATCCAAAACTAGATCCTTGATAAACCTCTAGGTCTAAAAGACTTCATGCAATAGGTGAAAGCTGCTAAATGGCACAAATCCTTTGTCAATCAGAGGAAAATGAAAATTGCAAGCTACTCTAAAAAATAGTCTCATTGTAGAGGCCTCCTCATTCTTAATCCAACGCAACTTGAATGGGTAAAAACAAACACCGGATGAAGTAGTTGTTTTAAAATGAAAATTGCCCAATGTCCTTAGAAAAGGAGGCAATTTCATTAAAATTTGAACTATATTGAAAATTTTCATTATAGGCTTATGGGCCAATCCACAACTGACACACGGTAGGCTGAGATTGGGCCATGTGGGTCGCTCTGATTGGTATAAGAAGCATTGATATTGCATCGATGGATGGTTACATGAAGGAGGAACCGCAGGTCTCAAGGCATTGCGACATGAGATTTCCGAAATATCGCATTGCTTAAAGCCAAAGGGAAGGACTTACCCACAGACATGGTGACTTGACGATGTGTGATCTCCAATATTGGTGGATTGCAATCAGTGCTGGCACAGACAACTATATAAATAGGCCTCAAGCACGAGTGATTTGCGATTGCGACTTGTCATGTCACAACATCGCATTGACGCATTACAATGGAGTGGAAACACACATGTATATATATACGGGCGATCCGATGAAATGGACCCGATAACATTATCAACCATATCGTATGAATCCTGGGATCTGCCCAATGGCACTTTTCAATGTATTTAGGTATATTTCATTGTTTAACAAGAATACAAAGGGGAAGCGATATGCGATGTAAACCAGACCTGAAAGCATTCCAGAATGGAAATATATATGATCTCATATCCGCCCAAGGCCATTTTATGTTAATATTCATTGTTTTCAATGTATTTTAAATACAAAGGGAAAACCAGGGAGCATGACAATTGCGATATGTGATGGCAATCCCTAGGCAGACCCGATGGCACTATAAAGCAGGATTATGAATGTTTCAAGTCTGATATATTTTGTTTTCTGTAGATTTCCCATGTCTTCACATTGTTCTTTGTGTAAACAGAGAATGACTATCACTAATGATTTCAACCACTGATTTCCCTCATTTTTGGCATAAATAGATGTCCACCTGCCTAAAGGGCATTATACAATGATTATTGAATGGTCAAAAGAGGGATTCGAGTAGACATGACTGGAAGTTGCAGAGCCCTAAAGGGAAAACCAACAGGTAGTGCGATTTGGTGTTTAAGATGTGAATGTCAAAGACACTGGCCCACTGAGTTATTTTTGGTGGCCAAGTTGTTGTTTGTTTCTAAATGTAGAAATTAATAGTAGCAGAGAAGCAAAAAGCAGCTGAGGGAGCCTTTGCGGTCACTTGAAGTTCAGGTGAAGAGCGAGAGAGCATGAAGGCAGAAGGTAGAAAGAAGCCAGAGAAGGAGAGCCAAAGAACCAATAGCTTGAGCCAAAGAGCTAAGAGTCAGAGACAAGAGTCAAAGACAAGAGCCAGAACCAGAGCCAAAGAGCCAGAGTTAGAGCCAAGAGCTAGAACCAAGAGCTAGAGAGCTAGAGCCGAGAGCTAGAAAGCCAAGAGCCAAACCTTCAAGAGCGAAGGGATAAAAGGTTGTCTAATCCATTGTTTATCTGTAGAAAAGTAGGAGTTGATCCAAAGATCTTGTAAAAAGACTTACACCATAATCCCAGAGAGCCAAAACAAATTGACAAGAGCTCACGAAGACGTAGCCCAAGAGTTGTGGGTGAACTCCAGATTAATATTGTTGTTTTTGTGTGTTTTTTAATTTTGCATTATCTCTACTACTTTATTTATTGTTGCATGCATTTATATATCAGTTTCAACACACTAATTTATATCACATAATCAGTTAAAACAAATACAAGCATACACCTATAGTTTCAAGCTTTTCGTAATTCCGCATTCGTTAATCATTAAAGACTTGGAAAAATTCAAGCTTTGGAAGTGGGAGAGGTTCTTGTAAGCTAGAGAAGAAGCCTAGGAGCCCCATTTTCAGATGATTTTCTAAGACAATTTATATAACTAATGCTTCCATTATATCTTGAAATAAAAATTTTGATTTCCATATGGTGTTAAATCAAAAGTTACGAGTCATTTTTATGTTGTTGGATTATATGTCTTAATTATGATGAATTTTATCGTTTAAAATATCTACAATGAAACATTAAATTAGATATATCATATATGTTTCATTCAATATACAAATAATGACTTTTTGATTAATCTAGTTATGTAATTTGTTCATAATGTCATGGTTTTTTAATTTTACGGTTGAAAAAATTCCAATTTTTTTGTATCTTTAATGTTATGGTTGAGAACAATTAGAATTTTAGCAATATTTAGTGTGATGTTATTATATGTTTAACAAGATGGATGAAAGCTGATAGAATTTTAATATATTTTAGATCCCATTATTTTATCTTTATGGTCATTACTAAAACATGTTGAATTTATACTTAGGAAAGAAAAATTTTACTCTACCAAAAAACATTAGTGTGTTTTTTCCTCATAAATAGCTTTTTTTTTTGCACAAAAAAATGCAGTTTTACTGGCATTTTTTAAAAATGTTGAAAATTGACCCAAAAAAAATCAATCATTCTAGTATCAACATTTTTCATTTTCAGGATGATTTTTGCACAAAAATTTCATTTTCACTACCATTTTTAAAACATGTTCAATATTGACCCTAAAGAAAAAAAACCATCGTTCCAGTATACCCACTTTTAATTTAGCACTATTTGTGATGTTTTTTCAGTGTTTTTGGCAAGAGTTCCCATTTTGAGTTTATAGTTCCCATTTCAAAGTTTACATTTTTGTTCTGAAGTTTTGGGAAAATAACACAAAAGTCAATGTGTAGAGTTGACAGTGAAGGTACATATGCCATGTGGTAGTCCATACACTGACATGGTTTTGATGTCACCAATATGAAGTTTTTGTATAGCTGGAAAGAGGTTCAATCCCATGAGGGCACCTGGCACATGGTTATGGTCAGATTGGATGGTTATTGGGCCAATCACACGCCACCACGTGGGCCAATCAGAGGGCACCACATGGCCCTATGAGAGGCTACCGTGTGGTCTTAAGAAATGTGCCAATTTTATTTTATGTTGACCAACAAGGAATGTGAGGTTCGACTGCATAAATTCCCACTAGTGAAACAAGTGTTGAACCATTAGGCCATGGGCGATCCTTATTAACGATATTCATCTACTTGTATTTAGGGTTTAGTTGCATGATGGTTTCAGAGAGGGTTGGATCAGTGGGGACACCCAACTGACCCAGCCTTTGGTATATGTTATACCACGTGATCAAACATAGAGCAAATGAAACTAGGCATGAAGGAATTGACCTGTGTTCATCAACATATTCAGTGGAAGTGGTGGGAAATAATTTGAGAGCAGTGTCCATGGAGCCCTATTACACCCAAGGCCTAGGGAGCATGCGTATGTGGGAATGAGAGGCATAAGAGGCAGGTAGGGTGCATTGCTCATAGTCGTGACCCATGGTTCTCCATGTGACCATATTACTGACGGAAGCATAGATAAAAGCAGTGGGGGCCAATGACCCCAATTAAAAATTTTATTTAAAATACATTTCCCACCGAACCTATAACCTACAAGGAGTTAACCAAAGCGCTCAAACCTATAACCTACAAGGAGTTAACTAAAGCGTTCAACCTATCAGGCTAGAGCAGTTTTGTTGTTTTTTTGCAAAGTAGAGGGATTTTATAGAGAAATTAGCAAAATATTTGGAAAGGAGACATAACTTGCTCATTTCTCATCCCTTTTGAGCTCAAGCATATTGCAGATAGGGCCTTTTGAGCATTCTAGATGCAATGACAATGTTATTTTTGTAGACTGAAGCTTGTGTGTTGATGTATTGAGAATTTTAGCATATAACACAGATGTATCCTAGGAGAGGGGAAATCCATTATCAAATTCCTTATGTTTGATGTTGCATGTTTGCCCATTTTTATCTGTTAAAATTCTACAAAATTTACTCAAGTTTACGTACTTTTGCAAGGATGATCCATTGCCTATAAGACATGAACTTGCCTGAAAATTAATTCATGAAATATTAAATTTTAATTTTTGGATCATTTTGGTATCAAAGTATGGTTTTTGTGAAGGTTTGACATAATTTCGAAGGTTTTTGAACACTTGCAATGTATGAATTGAGAAGATTAGAAGGAGCACTTGAGGAACCTAACCCTCAAAGTGGCTCAAGGAGGCCAAAAACTCCATGAGTCATGGTACATGAAGAAGGAAAAGGAAAATAGTTGAAAGCTTTTAGAAAACATTTTTTTGATATGACTAACATGGTGAAAGTGTTGTACAATGAGAGAACATCATAGTTGCAAAAAAAAGTTTGAATCAACCAAAAGGAGATGGTGTTAATGGGAGAATGCCTCCATCTCCTCCTCCTCCTTCACCTCCTGCTTCACTTCCATCCTCACCTCCTTCCTCACCTCCTTCCTTACCTCATTATTCACATATACCTACTCCTTCAGCATCTCCAAAATGACATGTGAAGTCTCCTTTGGTTAATCTTGATCTCAAGTTTAAATTGTCAATGTACAATGGAGAAGTAAATGTTAAATATTTTGATAATTGTTTTTCCCAAATTGAAGTCTATTGTAGGATTCAAAATATTGATGATGATGTCACAAAGATCCATCTTGCTTCTATTCACATTGAAGGTGCAACCCTCATCTGGTGGGAGACTAGGACTCAAGAAGATTTGAACAAAAGTGGTAAAATTATCTCTTCTAATAATGATTTAACAGTTCCATTAAGAAGGAAATTTTATACATTAGCTTCCATGAAAAAAGAAATTATGCATTGGCAAAGTTTTAGAAAAGCTAAGTGTCAATGTCCAAATTTACACACAAGAATTTAGAAAAAGAGCATTTATATTGGGTGTTCATTTGAAATCATGAGATACTCTCCTTAAATTATATAGGTTGATTACATAGTTATTTAAAACATATTATACTTATGTTTAATCCTACAAATCTAGTTGAAGTATGTGTAGAGGAAACTCATTTAGAATCAAGAGGAAAGCAATAGAAAGCCTTTGATACTTTCAAACAGAAAGATATTACATCACCAATTCTAGCACTTCCAAACCTTAAGAAACCATTTGAAATCACAACCGATGCAAGTGAACAATCTATGGGAGCATATTTGATGCAACATGGTAAGCAAATATGTTATCATTTTGAAACCTTTTCCAATGTAATAATTAACTATCCAACATATGATAAAAAGTTGTATGATTTGGTACAAAGTGTGAATAAGTGGAAGCATTATTTGATGGTTAAAGAAATGATTATTCCTATTGACCATCAACCTTTGTAATATGTACAATCAAAAACTAAGCTACAAAAGGCTAGGCATTCCAGACGGATGATATTTCTGCAACAATTTCATTTGGTTATCAGATAGAAGAAAGGTATTTACAACAAAGTTGTAGATATGTTATCAAGGTCTATTATTAATGCATCTATTATTATTAAGCATAACTCAATCATGCATGAAATTTGTATTGAACAATATGATCAAGATGAATATTTTAAAGATGTTTATGAAACCTTGAGTCAAGGGAATCATGTTGAAGAGTAGGATTACCATGTTCATAAGAAGTTGTTGTATTTTCTTGGCAAGTTGGGTATTGCACGGGGTGAAAGAATTAATATTATAAGGGAATCCCATACTTCTCTTATTACTAGTAAATTTGGTGTAGGAAACAAAATCTCTCAACTACAGAGGTACCATTATTGGCCTTGTATGAATGAAACTGTATCAAGATATGTAAACGGATGTTCTATGGCCATTGCTAGAAAACCAAGCAATAGGAAATTGGGTTTGTACACTCCACTTCCTATCCCTTCTCATCCTTCAGAAAGTATTTCTATGGATTTTGTTGGGGGACTACGAATTTCTAGGAAAGGTCATGATTATTTATATGTTGTAGTGAATCATTTAAGAAAAATGTGTGTGCTCGTGACTTGTAAGATACAAGTTACAACTAAACAAACTAAAAATTTTCTTCCAAAATGCATGGGTTCCTTTTGAGTTCACTACTTTGATTATTTTTTGTCTATATTCTTAATTTATCCATACTTTTCGGTCAAACATATCAGAACTCGTGAACATAAATTTTGATGAATACCACAACATTCCATCTAGAAACAGATGGCGATATAAAAGTAATGAATAGAACAATAATGCATCTACTTTGTGAATATTTTTGTAAGCATCCTAAACATTGGGATGAGCATTTGCATTACATCGAGGATGCCTACAATCATGCCAAGAATTCATCTACAGAAGTCTCTCCATTTGAAGCTTGTTTGGATTAGATGCTAAAGTCTCCATTGGAATTCATTTTTGGTAAATATATTGTAATAGATGGACATAGTGATGTGGAAAAATATAATAATTTCAGTAAACAAATCTAATTAGTGCATGAAAGGGTATAATAACAACTGGAGAAAAGATAATCCATGAACAAAGAAAAACATGATAAGCATATTTTTTATCACGATTTCCATGTGGGAGATGAAGTTTGGTTGTACATCAGCAAGGAAATATTAAAAGGTGAAGGTACAAATTTCAAGTCAATCAGATATGGTCCTTTCAAAATTTTAGAGAATATTTGTAAAAACACTTTGAACTTAGATTTTTCACCTTACAAGCAAGTTTATTCTATTATGAATATGGAAAACTTGGGACTGTATGAGCCTCCTATGATCATTTATTAAGAAGAGAATGTTTAGATTCCATCTATGGAATATCTTTCTATTCAAAATTTAAATGGGTTACGGGAAGACATTATTCTTGATAGGAGGATAAGAACTTCAGACAGAGGTACTGTGGAGTGTCTTCATGTGGGCCTCAAAGGTACCAATCCAAGCAAATAAAAGTGGATGTAGATCCAGAAAGCAAGGGACTTGTACCTTCACTTATTGAGTAAAAATAAACTTTTGGTGGTCCAAAAGCCTCTATCGAGGAGGAGTAACCTAGGGGTTCAAAAATAAAAAATAAATGTGCTCAAAATATTTTGAAACTAACACCAAATCGTAGAGATTATTTTTATAATTCCAATCATGCTTAAATCACCACAATGCAACATAGTATGAGGAAGTTATCACATTCTTATGTTTTGGGCAGAACAAAAAACTCGAAGTGCAAGGTTGACTATGAAGGTATGGATGCCACATGGCACTCCATATCATGATGTGGTGCTAATATCACGAAGATGACTTAGTTGTATGGCTGGAAGGAGGGCCAATGCCATGAGGACACTTGGTGCATCATTATTGGTGGATGGGATGGTTATTGGGCTAATCACAAGCCACCATATGGGGCAATTAGAGGGCCCACATCACCCTATGATATGTCCCCATGTGACCTAAAAAAATGTGCCAAAATTTTGTGAGTTTGATTGACAAGATCCACGAGATTTGACTACACAACTTGAAAACAAAGAAACAATTGCCCATTCATTGGACCATGAGTAATCCTTCTTAACCATTGTCGCTCACTTATATTTACGGTTTAGTGGTGTGGCAGTGGGGGGGATGATCAGGCCAGAGGGCATGCCTAACCAACCCAACCTTCATTATATGTTATAGCACATGACTGGCCTCAGAGGAAATGGATTTAGGAATGAAGCCACTGGCTCATGGTTGTCGACATATTCAATGGAGCCAGTGACAAAGGAGTTGAGGGCGAAGTGTGTGGCACCCTATCGCGCTCAAGGCCCAAGGCCTAGGTCACATGTGTATGCGGGAATTAGAGGTGTCTTACGTTGGTAGGGTGTGTGGCTCATAGCCTCATCCCATGGTTATCCATGCAGTTATATAACTAGCAGAACTGGACATAAAAGGGGCAAGGGCCAATGGCCCCAATTAAAACTATATTTAATATATAAAAACATTTTCCACCAATTGTGGATCAAACCCTCGACATACGTGGAGTTAACTAGATTTCTCAACCAGTTAGGACATAGGATATTTCTTGAATTGATTGTAGAACATAGGGATTTTACAGAGTAGTTTGCAGACTATTTGGATAAGGAGACATAAATTGCTCATTTTTCAGCCTTTTTGAGCTCAAGAAGAACCTAGATAAAGGGTTTTGAGCTTTCTAGGCACAATGTTATGTTATTTTTGCAAATTGAAGCTTATATGTTGATGTATTGTGTATTTTAGCATATAAAAGACCACCATGGGAAGCTGACCTGGAGATGTAGCTTAGGAGAGTTGAACTTCTTTATCATTTTCCTTGTGTTTGTTGCTTCAGGTTTATCCATTTTTAACTCTTAAAGTAATGAAAAAATTACGTAAGTTTGTGTACTTTTGCAACCACAATCCATTTCCTAAAAAACATGAGTTTTCTTGCAATTTAATTCATAAAACCTTCACTTTTTACTTTTTTATCAATATTGGTCTACTATTAAATGTATTTAGAGAGTTGTAATAAGGAATTGAATAATATTACACATAATTATAAATAATTCATAATATAAAGTTGAAAAAAATAATACAAAATAACTAATCATATTGATGTAGTTTCATGTCTTAAACATTAAAATAACTAATAAACAACATATTCCAGACATACATTACATCCATAACCATAAAAAATATCACATTAGCCATGAAAATAACTTTAAACAACAATGGAATTTACTTATTTGTGTTTTTTAAGAAAGTTTCAAACTAAGGGAGGGACTTCAACTATCGACCCAACATGAGGCTAGCTACACTACAACGTTTCTTACAGTTGACCGCCTCAAAGTAAGATTCTGAGTCAAAGGAATTTATTTCTTACAAGAATTTCACATTGAAAACAATTAAACCAAACCAGAGATAGAGTACACTATCCAAGTGGTTTGTCAATTTCCACATGCATTAAACACCATAATCACTATTCTTCTTCTCTAAATTAGATCACAGGGATTAATGGAATGGTTAGTGAATTTATGCTCAATTGTAGGAGAATGATATCAATGTATTGGTCATTTAGCAGTTGGATTTTTAAGGAAAGAACTACAGGAGTCCAAATACCACTATCCAAGAAATTTGTTAGCTTACTTGGCAACCACTTAAGTGGCTTATAACCATCCAAGGAAAAAGAATAATGGCTTATAATCTCATTTTATCAAGCACATGAGTGTTATAACATACCAATTGGTTCATCAATGTTCCAAGAATAACACTAATTGCTTATGAGCCTATACAATAAGATCTAAGTTGTTTGTAAGCTCTACATCAAGCACTTAGAGGTTTACTAGCTTATTTAAGAAGCACTAAGTGATTCAACATCTCCACTGAATCTTCACTAGACAATCCAACACTGACATATAATAGCTCTCCATTCCAAATTCACAGTGAACAATGTCCAAATGCAAATATTTGTCTCGTATCCCTATTTTCTTATCTTATTTTATGTGTTACACTTCCTTCTCACTCCCCTTCTCATTTGTTTCATATACACTACTCCATTTTCTCAAGTGAAAAAACGAAAATGGGAAACACTTTTTGGAATTAGGATTTTATGGTTAAAAAGTATTCGGAGAACTAATACTAATATAACAATTTATGAAACAATAGCACGTATTGTGTGTCATATTATCCTTTTATATCTAAAACCATTTTAGAGAAAAATGATTGCTAGCTTTGAAAATGTTGATGGATACCTAAAAAATGAAAACGTCCAAATATAAGGAGGAGTGTTACTTAGATTCACATTTTGCTTCCTTTGTCTTAAATGCCTACTCCCCTCTCTTTCATTTTGTGTGTTTCCATTTCTAACATGTTATACAACAATGGATGCTATGTAGGCATCTTCCTTCACTTCAAATGGCCCATACACAACTTTAATTCTCGCTAAGCAAACCATTAATTCATGAGAGAGATAGATGTGGAATGATAAATGAAGTGGTTGTAGTTTTGGGTAATCACTTGCACAAGAAGCTCCTCCACCTTATATCTCTAAGTCCATGTCCACTCCTACATAGTGATATCTACATGAGGGGTAGTATAAAGTGCTATTAAACTACCCATATTCTCATACAAATCTGTAGGAGCTTGTTTCATACCATAGACGGAATTTTGAAGCCTAAAAATAAGTGAAATATCCTCCAAAAAACAAGGGGGATGCTCCATGTCAGTCTCTTGATGTAGATTTCCATATACAAAGGAAATATTTACATCCATCTAGTAAATTGACCAACCTTGGGATGCAATTAGACAAAACACAAGATCTATTGAATCCATCTCTGCAATATGGGTGAGTATTGGAATATTCAATTCCGTGAGCCTATGAAAATACCTTGGCAAAAATATGTTCCTTATGCTTGTGAATAGAGCCATCTGTAGCATGTTTGGCTCTATACACCCACTTGGAATTAACCAACTAACGTCCCTTTTGAAGAGGAACAAGATTTCAAGTATAATTCTTCATCAAAACAGAATATTCATGTGTCATGTTAAAATCCTATTAAGGTATTCCAGCAACATTAAAGAAATGTTATGAACCCTTTCAAGTGGAATTATGCAAAAGGAAGATTCCTTATTTATATGGTCGATTTGAGGCTATATAACTAAAATCACTTTTGTCATGGCCATATATATTAGAATTCTTTCTCTTTTGAAGACTCCTCGTCAAGTATTAATGTCGAATGAATTCCCCATGATCTGACTACTCAGAATTTGATGGTGTTATTGGTAGATTTTCTTCTAACCAAGAAAAATCAGTAGAAATTTCTTCTTTTTCCAGATCTACAAAATCATCACAATGATTATAACCATTATAAAAACTTAAATTTGAGGAAGGAAGGGTATAATATCTTGGATTATTGTTTTCATCATAATGAACATATTTTAAAACCAAATATAGCTTAGAGCTAGGATCAAACAGTTGATAATATTTCATATCCTCATAGTAACAAACAAATATTAATTGTTAACTATTTTTCTCCATATATTTTCGGTTTTATTATGGAAGTAATTCCCAAGTAGGACTCGTAAATACCCTGAAAGAAGAGACATCAATATTCTTGTGTGCCGAAGCTTCCATTGGAGTCATATGTTGAACTAACTTATGAGGTGTCATGATTTGAATATAATTGGCATAATTAACTTCTTTGGCCCAAAAACTAGGTTCCAAGTTCTTGGAATGAATCATGAAATTAGCAATCTCTTTGAGTGTTTGGTTCCTACTTTCAACAAAACCATTTTTTTGAGGAAGAATTCCATGTTCTCTGCATAAATTTTGAAATTTCTTATGAACATATTCCCCCCATTATCATTGTCTAGTATCTTAATGGAGAACGAATATTTTCTTTGAAGAAAATTTTTGAGGGTCTCAAATGTTTCAAATACTTTTCTATTGTATTTGAAAAAATAAACCTAGGAGTTCCATGAGAAATCTTCAATAAATGTTATTGCATACTTGGAGCCTAAAAAAGGAGTTAAAAATTGATTGAATTGTTATGCACCAACTCAAGAGGTGTTGTTTCCCTTAAGGTTTTCTATTTAGGAAAGAGATCTTGGTGTTATTTTACAAGAGTGCAACTTGTTGATGCCCCATTAAGACAAGAAACTTTGGGAAGACCTAAAACCAAGTTTTGAGTAAAAATTTACTAAAAATATATATAAGTTAGATGAAAAAATATTTTATTCCAGAAATTAGTTAAGGAATCAAAATGAGCTTTAAATGAAGTCAAGGAACGTTGAAAATTGAAAAATGTATATATTCTGGAGGCATGATCAACTTGTCCAATAGTACCAACAATTGTTTGATCATGTAGTTCTCTGATAACTACCCAATTTGGAGAAAACTCCACTGATTCACTGTCACTAGAGTGACATATTTGATACATAGATGATAAATTTGTAGATATTTTATGGTCTAGGAGCCAATTTTTAATGCACCCATTTTTCAAATGAATAGTACCTAACACCAAAAACTCAGGCTTTGAAGAGTCGCTGACCATAATCTGTGAAATATTACTATGGGATCTAGAATGATGCAAATTTTGACAATGTGTCATGTGATGCGATGCCCCCAAATAAAGTGCGTAGTGATATGTAAATATACCTAAGCATGTGATTTTATTGTTGATATATTGTGGTTCTTCATTGCATGACCGAAGAGTTGAAACTTTTTTCAATATTTTTTTTTCAGAATTTCCCACATCTTCCAAAAAGGATACACGTTTTATCTAATTTTATCTCTAACTTTTCCTATTTCTTCTTTCTATTGGAGAATGATTCATTTCTCTTGAAAGATATATGTGAGCTTATTATTTTCCTTAGGCTAATAGGGAGAGTCATGGGCTTGATAGACATTTTGTTCTACTGAGACCAAGATTTGTCCTAACCTTCAAAATTATGAGCGAGATAGAACATCTAATTGCTTAATATTATATTGTTCTTGCATGAGTTGGTCACAGAATGTCTCTAAGCTTGGAATTTTGAATGAGTCAGTAAGGGTGTCACTTTTCTCATAGAAGGTAGATATGAAAACCCAAAGAGGACCCTTAAAATTTTACAAGATAAAAAATATATAGTATGCTTCCATTTTCTCCTTGTTGTATGAATTGAATTGGGAAAAAAATAACTTCAACTGATGAAGTTACTCCTCAATAAAGGCATGCTCATTAGGTACCAGGGTTTATAATCTAGTTTCCAATTCTAAAGAATGGAATTTATTGGCGCTATCAAATATAGGGAACTAGCTATCCCAGCTTTGTTTAGGAATGGTACATTCTTCAAGATGATATAATAAGTTTTATGAAGCATGCCACCCTATTATCCCCATTGCTTCAAATTGTTTACTTTTGTAGGAAAATACTTCAAATTCTTTTTTAAAAACCAATTGGGATTCACTTAACATTTTTAGTTCCTTGGATTGTAGAAAGTATTACATTTCTCTTTTCTAGATATGATAATTATATGGAGTTAAGTAACCCTATTGTCCTTAAATATATCATAATTTCAAACCCCATTTTCTAACAACAACAATTGGATAATCTTGCCCCAAAAAATTATTCAAAGGATTTGTCCCAATGTTTAGCTCAAAAAAAACTCTTTTATACCCATGAATGTTACATTTCCAAGCATAAAAAATTATTATCCAAATGTTCTTTCGCTCCCGCCCAAAAAATTAATCTTATGATGAAGAATAATAGGCCAGAAAAATGGATCTTTCAATTAACATGAGAAGAGTACATGTCATCAAGGATGGTTTCCACAGATACTATGACACCAATATGCTCAAGGAAAACAATGGAAATGATGCAGGCTTGTAGGTTGTCTTGATTCATAAAAAGTATTTTTTCGTCGCGTCATCAATAATGCAAGGCTAGTCTATGAATTTGGACATTATTTGAAAAGGGACCACAATGGTGCTCCACTGGAACCAATTTTAATGATATGTGATATCAGGCATTAAAATTAGAAAGAGGTTCCTCTAATGATGTCACAATATAAAAGAGGGCAAGGTGACTTTCCAAGTAGGGCATTAGTCAAAGTGTACATTACTTTTTACGTTATTTATAGCAACCTGGACTTAGAAGGGAGAATCTCCACCTATAAAATGAGTTCTATATCTCCCAATGTTTAGAATTCTCCAATTCTTAATGTTCCAAAACATCTAGCTCATCCCCATCAGCTCAGAGGCTTCTCCTCTTTCCCAGATATCCCCCTTCTCCTTCTCTCTAGCAATCCACCCTCTCCTCCATCTCTTTTCTGTTCAGTCCCGTGGGTTTCCTCTCTCAACATGGCTGAGCAACCAGATCAGCAAGCCCCTCAAGATCCCAACATCAACATCGACAGGATTTTCAATAAGGACTGGACCATGTGCAAAACGCACACGTTCATGATCAACAGGCTTCGGAGCCAGCTTAAGGAACTCAAAGAAGACTACGAAACAGACAACAGGTCCAAGAGAAAAAAGCTTGAGAAACAGAAGGTGGAGATTGAGAATCTCAAAGGCAGATGCTGCCATCTCGAAGAAGCCATTGAGCAGATAAGAGCCTTCACTCAAGGCTCTCATGCGGAAGCCTCCACAAAAGCTAGCGGCGCTCGAAATGAGCCTATCCCGGAATTCTCTCTCACCCAAAATACCCCTTATGACCTGTAATTTCTGTTTACTTTGTGGTAATTTTGTCAGACAATACAGCCAGCATCTTTTTACTTCTAGTAATCACTGCAGTTATGAGGACAATGGGTCTGCGTACCCGATTTTGCTCCTCCCTGCCCAATCTTCGGATAGCTATGTAACAGATCTTCTACTTTGATTTTATAATACAACAATAGCCGACTTTGTTAAAAAAAAAAACATCTAGTGGGAACATGATATTTATTGGAAGATGGTCATGTAGAGCCACTTCTCATAGAATAAGAAACGAAGGTTCTCCTCATCGATCCATCCAATTTATAGGTCGTTGGATAGATTGTTGACCCAAAGGAAAGAAAACTCAAATGTAGCAATAGATCAAGAAGGAAGGATGCAATCAATCAACCATGAGAAACAACATATGCAATACCACCATATGAAGGAAAGAGAGAGATGATGTAGTTGCCAATTACATGCTCTACTTATTGATCTAGGTATGGTCTACCTCAAACCCAATCTTGACATGTTCGAATTCTAAAATTTATTCACAAACGTTCAACCAAAGTGAAACTAATGATGACTGGGGCAAGCAAGAGGAACATAATCTACAAAAGAGATGAAAACAACAACAACATTTTTAGTAACCACTATCGAAATGACCATAAACTATTTGGAACTCATGTCAAATATATTTACCATCGATCGCACTATTGTGCCACATTATTTCCACTCCCTTTAGTTCCCCTGCAACATTATATTCATTGTCTATCATTTAATGTGTGAGAATCCAAAAAGATATTATATGGATAGTATATATGTGGTTGATTCTAGGATCCACCATGAGCTCTCTATTCTAACACCAAGCTATGAACACCCCACTGGTCTTTAGAAGCTCGTGCTTCACTTTCCAATAACAGGCATGAAAGTTGAAAAAGTGAGGAGCTTGTGCCAAGGGAATGATATAAATTCTCCCCTTTGATTGTACCTTTTCTCCTTCTAGGATTTATATATACCACTCAAATTGAAGAAAACCATTGCAATTCACATTCAGAGATAGCTAATTTGACGATGGACGTCACACCACTAAATTAGCGATAATTTTACAATAACCTCATATCTTATCATAGAGAAACCACAGAAAACAACATATAATAATTCACCAACCATTATCAAATCTGATTTAAATGGCTTACAATAGATCTCTTAAGAAAAACAAGAAGGCTTAGATTTGGGCTCTAATACCATGTGAGAGTGTAGAAATTCCCATTGATCACATTATGAAAGATAATAACAACCTTCTACTAAAGGATGAAATAATTTGAAGTATGGAGAAAAAATACTTCATTGCTTGAGGAAAATATTTTATACATTAATCTAATATATACGAGTAATGAAAACTTCTATCGATAGTTAAAAGATAAGACTAAGAATTTAGTAGATAAGAAAGCTACATAATCTTGTAATTTCAAGGTTTCTTTGTTGGAACTCTAATAAAAAAGTACTTTTTCTTTTTATAGTAAAATATAAAACTTGTTTTGATTGTTGAAGGTATTTTCCTTCTCCAAAGTATGTTAAAACATACTAACTACCTAAAAACCAAAGGAATTTGAGGTCATTTTATTTTTGAAACAAATTTTTTAATTACTAAATACTAGTAAGTAATATTCATTTTCATTATCAATTAAAAACTAAATTACAATAACTTTTACCATCTCAAATTAATAATAATAATAACAAGTGTCATCTATACTATTTTTACTTAGTACAAAAATTAGAGAACCATTATGGCGTGAATATGAACATAAAACTTAGTTATATTAAGTGAATGATTTAAGCACCACAATGTTGGTAGAGGGGGAATAGCATTTCTAATAATCTAATGGTACATGATAACTTAGTTTTATGAAAAAAGTATCAGCAACTATGTAACATCTGTCGGTAAACCTCGTGTAAAAACACATAGGATTACAATTTTTTTACAGAATTTACAAGCATGTAACTTTTCAAATTACATATTCCATATTCCTTCATTTACCATTATATAAAATGTTCATCATTACATAAAGTAGCTTTAGAAATGGAATAGTAAATTGCATAACATAACAACTGTTTTCGTATCATATTTACATAAAGTTGTTGTTGTAACCTTCCCTCATTTTAATTATTAACTTAACTAACTTAGTTAATCACATAATTGATAATGTAAATGTTATGTCATGCAATGAAGAAACATCATTATATTGGAACAATAAGTTATCACACCATTCAACATAATTAACATTGCTATACCATGGAATCCACGTAGGGGAAAAGCGACAAACATTTATTTTTATTAAACATTTTGTGAGGGTGTTTAGCCCACTTAATGGTTGTAGGGGAGTCCATCTCGTGACCATTACCATAAAATATTATAAAGAAATATAATCTTAAATAGAACATAACTAGTTATAAGCTATTACCTCAATCATGATATCATTTACCCACAAATCCTCGAACATTATGCCTTTTTGGCTTAGTTATTCTCATCAGTGGATAGTCTTACATTTGAAATTCCTTCAATATACATGGAACACCAGTTCTTTGCATGCCATAACATTAAATATAATCCATCCTTCACATGAATTTAGAATCCTTTCATACCATCACTGCTATAAGAAAACCCTCACATCCAAATAATAAATCCTTGCTAGTTATTCTTCAAATGTCTGTTCATGTGCATAATTAGATGGATACAAAGTATTAGGACATGCCTCTTTACTAACATTTCACATGCGTTAATTAAAAGTACCCAAAATAGGTTTGTTTATATTTACATATGTATGGTTATGACATATGTCATTCCATTCATAACAGACATGCATAAGGTACATACATATTTCCAATACATGCTCAGTTGTCCCTACTTCACATATATAACGAAAATGGAAAACAAATAAATTTTACTACTACCCATAAGAGGATGATAAGGGTTATAAGAACTTTCATGGTTATCACCATATCTTCGCACAAAAAGAGGGAAATATTCCCAATGACAAACACCACACTAACTATTATTTCTTGCACAAGTCACATTATTTTCCAAATAAAAACCAGCATGAATACCAGATTTAAAATAAATTTGCACATTAAATATGATCTTTGTGCTTGCAATTATAAAAACTTTTTCCAAAATAAAGTATCCCCTCACTATTTATTTTGCACATGTAAATAAGTGTCATTTTATAAAATAACCTAACAAAATACCTAGCATAGACAAATACATACTCATTTTCAAATAGTCGTTAGTCTTACAATCAAATACATAATTTATTTAAAATAAATCTGACAGTAGATAATATTCTTGTGTATGCAAATGTATACTCTTTTCCAAAATAGATCTGTCATAATGGATATTAATCTTGTGCATGTAAATACTCATCTCTCTAACTAAATAGCTATTCTCTTATGTATTCACATTCACATTTCCTTACCAGGAAATCTAACACAACAACCATTACGTATGTGTATATAAACACACTAACACAATAGTTTATCTTTTTATGTACACACACATATTCTCTTTAAGAAAAACTAACATGATGGATATTGTTTTGTGTACTTCAACACACATTCTTTTCCAACATACTTAGCTAAATTCCTATTATCTATGTGCGTATCAGAACATTTTCTTTTCAGGAAGCTATAAAAATAAGCACATATTTCTTTTCAAATAATTTAACACAGTCAACTATTATTTTGTGCTTATAAGCACATCTTTTGGTTTTAATAAATCTAGAAAATAACTATTATTTTCATGCATATGTAAACACATATTATTTTCAATATTTCTAACACATTAGTTATTCTTTTCGTGCATGTAATTGCATATCTCTTTTCAAGAAATTCCAACTCAACATTTACTCTTTTCATGCATGTAAATGCATATTTCTCTTTTAAGAACTCAATAGCTATTATTTTTTTATAAATTCGAAAATAATCTATTTTCTAAGAAAACTAATGAAATAGTTATTGTTGCTATGCATATGAATACATTTTCCTTTCGATCAAAATAACTACTTTCGATAAGCAAGATAAACATATATTCATTTCATGAAGTAGCATATAAAAACATATTGTTTTCTTCCAATTCAGATGATTACTTGTCTCTCTAGCATGGTCTGGAGAAAATTCTATTATCTTTATGGATATGACCAATCATGAGGAAACTTAATGAATTATGGTTCCATTACAATGACCAACCACCAATTGATACCATCGAAATCCTTTTCATGAATGATTATTTTCTTTTTATTTGCACCATGACTCTCCACTAATATTTTCCAACATTTTTTATCTTCTAAATAGAACAAGAATAACATCCTCATATGTCCCTCCCTTCAGAGAATGGATGAAATATCCATCACTCCCGCACTGAATTTGTAGTGGAAACAATGGTTTTTAGCTCCAAAAATGAGATAATATTTTTTCTCTAGTTGAGCTTGAAGAATCTACAAGCGAGTATGGAGGATGGAGGTATGAACACGAAGGTTTTCACCTTTCCCTTCTGGCCGAACACAAATTCAGTGGGTTGAAATTCTTATCATCTTTCATACATTTTAAGTTTAGAGGTGGTGTGGGCATGGAAGAGAGTAATTGAGCATCCCTCCTATTATTGGCCACAACCCCCTTGATATCTTTTTCGACAAAATAATGCGGACCCTCCATTTTTCATGTTGGTAAACTCCTTTATTTATTGGGATTTTTGTGACTAATGGATTCCTTGGTTGTTATTGTTTGTCCTTTGAACTATCAAGTATTTAAGATTCTATCATGTTTTGGGTGTATCCTTCATTATGGTTGCTGGAATTTCAATTTTACTCACTTGATTGTGATTCTCTATTTTCCACCTTTTGTGTTCATGATTACATTCACGTGATGATAACGTGGCCCCTTCGTTGCCACATACCCTTACTTTTCATGTTTGGTCTCAATATTTGTTTATCTCTTTCACTAGCACTTAAGAGCCACATTCATAAAAACATGACCATTAATTAACTATATTATCCATTTTCTATATAAATTGTAAATTTATATCTTGTAAATAAATAAACACATTAATTGATTTAAATTTAGAAATACGATTTAATTTAATTATTTTAATAATTTTAAATCATTAATTATTGCTTAATCCTCGATCGGGGTGCAGAGGGAAATGGATGCCAGATGAAAGGAGGAAAAGGAAAATGGAGGGAGGGCACGATAGCCAGGAAAGGGAAACATAAAATAGAAGATGACACGGGCAGTTAAGAATCAAAAGGCGATGATGGCGGACAATAAATGGAAGGTAAGTGGGCACCTTGACCAAGGACCGCACACAAATGAAAGGGAGGCATATAGTGAAGCATGACAAGTTGAGGGTACCTCGGTAATGAGGATAGGTAGGTGGGATAGAAATTTAGGAAAAAAGGTGGCAAGGAAGAAGGGTAATCACATTCAATAAGTTGAGGAAGAACAAGAGGACAGAAATGGTTAATGTCGAGAGAAGTGATGTGGAGACCAACAACTATACTTCATAAGCAACACTTGGTATGTATTTACAGTACCCTCGCTTGTGTCGATAGGGTAACAATGCAATGCAAATTGAGAATAATTTGGAATATAAGGAGAGAAGTATTTAATACTCTATGAAAATGTTGCATCTATGTTAGAACAAGAGTATCTTATCTTTCACTCGAGAGAAGGAATGAAAAATTCTGAGTATTCAAGGATAATTTCCTATTAACTTGTATGGGTTTGATTGGATAGCTTTCCTAGAAGGGTGGGAGGGAAAAAGCGAACCTCGTAACGTGTGTGGTTGATCCTGGGGTGGAACAAGACAGTTGCGACATGTAGATGCTGAAGGTAGTGATAAATTTTGTGTTTCCCTCTGTAATATGTTGTGGATAATGTCATTGTATAAAGGGATTGTTATCCTCCAAGGGAGGGTGGGAGGGGAAAAAAGGGTATTGCGAGAGGCCTAGGGGGAAACAAAACCTAGAAAAAACATAAGACTACCTACCATTAGGAGCCTCCATAGAATGGAGTAGAAGAAAGGTCTGGAGGCTTCTACGAGATGTCGGGGGAGCTTCTACCCCTGGACCAGGGAGAAGACAAAGGTAAGCACCAAAATTAGAAAAAAATCCAAGGTAGGATAACATGGAGTTGGGTGCGGAACATGTAGCACGGGGATAGAAATCTAGAACAAAGCGATAGGAAAGGGCTAACTCCAAACCAGAAGGGCAGTGAAAGGAAGGAGAAATAGCAACCTGGGAAGTTAGTGGGTAGGGTTGGCAGTCTAGGGAAGTTGCAACAGAGAAAAGCAAAGAGGGTTTTTGTCCCAGTGGTGGAATGGCTGAAAAACCTCAGCACCCCTGAAGACGGTAAGAAAACCTCTAGCCTGTTAAACCATCAGGGTGGAGGGGACTACTAGGAAAGACGCTAGGGAATGGGAATCAGGGTGGGCATAGAGCTAAAGAACGCTATTGTAACGTAGTTCCTACAAACTCACAGTGATGGGAGGAATGCGGAAACAATTGGAAGTGATAAGGCCAAAACACCAACCCAAAAGCAAAGGAAGAACATTATGGATAAAATTATTCTTGATTTTAATATTTTATTACTTGTTCACATTATAGGTAGTATAAAATCTAATGTTCGTGAGGCCACGATGACCCAAAATTTGAATCAGGTAAGGTTGCAGGAGTGTAGGGACTATAAGAATAGAAAGCAAGAAAATATGGTAAAAGAAGGCAGACAACAAGAATGAAAAGGGAGCAAAAGAGCAGGAAAAAAGACTAAACATAAAATGAAAGGCCCAGACACATCAGAGAGCAAACCACCAAGGAAAATGGGAAGAAAACCTGGATAAAAATTATGCAGAATTTAATCAATGCCTACTATGTAATAACCCTGACAGATGTAAAATTAGTAATAGCTTAATAGGAAGTGGAGTTAAATGCTAATTTACAAAATGAAGAAATCCCAATAGCACATTGGAAGCCAATAATTCAGGATCTAGGCCACACTCAAGGTCACTAAACATTATTTAGGTAGACCATACAAGATTATTGGGTAATGAAAAACCTTTTGGCTAAAGCAATGATAACTTATAAGGATAGAGAAGAGCCAAAAGTGGAGAGACAAGCAGAAACAAGCCTAAAATATCTCTCGAAGGAAATCCACTGAGTTCAAATGCAACAATATCATAGTGATATTTGTTTGAAGGGAATGGAAAAGTAGATCTAGACACTGTTGCAGAGTGAAGCACCCAGTTCAAGTGCGAAAGACCTGGGTCCTATAGAATCATCAGATGATTGAAGCAGAAATCCACCTAGTTAAATTTTGTTATTATGTCGAATAGCATTTACTTTTTAATTATTAATTATATAGTAGATAAAGGAGGAAATGTAGCGTAGATTATAAGAATTAAATTGTTTAAATTTTGGATAGCTTTTGATGCGATTAGTTACAAACAAATGTGGTTTCCTGCGGGCAGATTGAGGCAAAGAGAAATATTTTGAAAAACATATTTTATTATCTATTGATGGAAAATTAATTTAAAAAAATAATTTACAAACTTACAAAATAAAAAAAAAAAATAAAAAAATTATTAATGGTTTAATATGCAAATATATAAAAAACATATATAATAAATAACATTACAATAAAATTAAATTATATATATATATATATATAACTTAATAAACATTTATATAATGTACATAATGCATATGTATCATACATCACAACTATGCTAATTAATATATATATATATATATATATATATATATATATATATATAATATTTAAAAATATTAACCTAACACAGACGTTTAATATGTTGGAGTAAATTAAAACATATAATAACAACACACTTAAAAATGTATATTGTAAATATATAACATAAAGAAAACAAATACGTTGTATACATATTAAAATGATGAAATAAAACCAAAATAAAACATTCCTCTAATGAAATATAATATATTATATATTATTATTATGAACATCATATAGTGAATAAAGTTACAAAATCTGTCTATAAGAACACCCTAACATATAGGGCATAAGAATATGCCATAATATGAGCACCCACAACTTCGTAGTACAAACATTGTTTCTTTGTTAATGGCACGTTTTACCATACGTATAAAAACATAAATTAAACATTTTATGCTACCCATGTGGGACAAAATAATATGTAAATATATATTTTATGAATATCATATAGTGAATAATGTTAATAAACTTGTATATAAGAAACCCCAAACATATTACAACATCATGATATACCACAATATGGGCACCCACAATTTCGTAATACATTGTTTCTTTATTAGCAATGTGGTTTATCATACGTATAAAAACATAAATGAAACATTTTATGCTACCGATATGGGACAATATCCATAATGCATAATACGCGTTAGTGCAAGCATATCACATGCCTAGACTTGCTACAGTTCCCACCTTGACTTCATAGCAAAATGAGACTTACCACTAACATTAATAATCGTAATTCTCCATACTTTATGAAAGTGGGATAATTTGTATATGTTTCAAAAAGAAAAACTTGATTATTTGTCACCCTATGAAGCGTACCACCTCGTTGAACTTAGGAAAATCCCCAACAATCAATTCTGGTGGGATATGCCTCAAATCTTAGTTATAGTTATGGTATGGTGAACATCAATTGGAATTATATTTAGGCCAATAGGCTTTTTTATGCATCAACAATCTTCAACACTTTTACCCTGCTCCGTTGGATCAGGTGAGACACTTTCAACCGTTGATTTCAAGTGTGACTGCTTTTTCCAAATATCGGTTGAGTTGCCTTACTGCACTTTCTCATTGTTTTATGTCACACTTGAAGATATTTTTACTACTTTTTCCCTACGGGTTGTTCTTCTTCTTCTTCTTCCCTGGCTTTTGGCAAGCACTGATTAGTATTAAGTATCTCACAGAGCATGTTCCCACTTTCATCTCATAATTTTCTTCAGTACTCTGCATTGCATTGGCTTGCCTTGTTTCTTGTTCAATTTTATTTTCTTTGTTGCGTGGCCATGCATTTTGGATTTTACAATGTTTTATTTTCATTATGTTTTTATCTATTTTGAATTTAATTTATGGTTTTTTT
The DNA here is from genome assembly GCA_000404065.3 of Pinus taeda. Taxonomy (NCBI): domain Eukaryota; kingdom Viridiplantae; phylum Streptophyta; class Pinopsida; order Pinales; family Pinaceae; genus Pinus; species Pinus taeda. Next base: position 109,015 of record APFE030441345.1, on the reverse strand, counting down.
AAAAGAGTGTTTGCATGGTTTATCCTAGCAATTCTATTTTGTTGTTGTTATGTTGAGTAGAAGAATCGATAGAGATGAAATTCTTGATCCATTGGAATGAAATTCTCGAATTTTTTTATGGATAGAAGCAGGTATGCTTTTGGTTTTCAATATCTATGGGTTTTAGTAATAAATTTGTATAGGGAAAAGTAGTGTGGTAGATAATGGCTATGCATGGAACCTAATTTTTTCAACAGTTTCAATCCATTATTTCTTTATTATGGTGAAGCCATGGAAAAATCGCAAGGGTTTTAACTGTAGAGATAGTGCTTTTATTTTATTTGGTAGTTTTTGCTCAATGGTTTTTCCCTACCTATTAATTTCACAATAGGGGAAGAGAAGCGTTCGCCATGGAGGGATAACTAAGACGAGAAGCTTCGATTTTTGAATTTATTTTCTTTTCTCTCGCTTATTTCTAATTTCTTTATCCGTCAAAATCTGTCGCAGATGTGGATTTTCTCTCTCAAATCCTTCTAACATAGTATTTGAATGGCCTGCCATGAATTTGGACAGGTGAAACAACACATAGGACAATAATATGCGTGCAAAAGGATGTTCGTACACCACTTTGTGGCATTCATTTTATTAGGTAAGGTGAGTAGCGATTCTTCTTTTCTCAAAGAGAGAAATCATTCAGTCATTTTGAGTTCGCTCTATGCAAATTCTATCAACTTGATCATTTCTTGTTTAATTACTTGTTATTTTTGCTCAATACCATCAGTTGAATGTCCAAAACCTATATTTATGGAGATGACCCATGCAAATAGGTAGATGAGAATGCCTAAGTAAAAAAATAAGCCAGTAGAAGATGAGCGTTAACATTAATTGATCAATTTGTTTAGTATTGTCCTGTATATATGCACCATGGCATTTTTACCTTATTTTCTTGGAGGAAGCCGTAGCTATTTTGCCGTATTCTTGATATAGCAGGGAAGGTTAAACCGTTTTTGCTTATTAGTTCACATGGTTTTAAGTTTTTTGCATAGGGCAGCGATAACTTTGCAATGGGCGATATCGACAAATCACATGGAAGACACAAATGTCAAAAGGAAATACGAATTATTAATTTGCATTTTCAAAGCATGGCGAAAATCAAATATGCTAGGGATCTTGGGGTTACGTTGATAGTCAATCTTCAACCAAACTTGAAAAAAAAGTGTCATATTTAAAATCACAAGGCTGTGCGGCCTTGCTTGATGTTTCAAACATCAAATCATCATGCTAATTTCTCGTTTTTATTTATGCTAATTTAATAATCCTATCGACTTTTCGAAATTTGACTTCCATTCTCTGATTTGTCTCGAGAGGCTGGGCTTGTAGAGGAGACAATTGAGGTAATGTTGTGGCGTGATCCTTCCATGAGAGGCATCAAATATGACCTCCCTCATGTCATGGCCATTGCTCCCCATCTCCCAGGTTACTAACAACACCTTTGCTTCATCAACGGTATATATGCATAACAATCTTATAGATATAAATGTAGGTAAATAGGTGTGGAGCACATGGGTGGAGACATGTTTGAAACCTTGCCCTCTGCAGATGCCATATTCATGAAGGTAAGTCTTGAACTTGCTGAGTTGTCATGTAACTCAATTACAATGAGCTGAGAGCACGTTTTGGATATATAATTTGTTTGTGCGATGTCATCAGTGGATCATGTAATGGGTCACAGGATGCTCCTCATCTCCTTTGGAGACATGGAAGATCCGTAAACAGTGTTATCCTTTCGTCTTACCTCTCTCTGAGTAGATAATGTATTAACGGGTCATGGGGTTTTGTTTTTTGTGGTTCTGTTATTTCTCATGAATGGATGTGTTTATGGATTGAAATTTAACGAAAATATGGGTTTACTATAGCATATGAATGGGATGCATCCAAGCATTGAAATTTGAGAAGTTGGGTTTATTGTGCATATGAAATGGCATGTGTTCTTTCTTTTGAAATTTTACTCAAAGTAAAGAAAAGCTGGATTTGGTTTTGCATATGAATGAAATGTGTTCTTCGTATATGCTTGGCCATCTATAGAGGTTTTTTATTTTGGGTAATTAACTTAACCTCTTCATTTTCGGTAATTAACTTACTCTAAAATGAAATAAGACATTCAATGTGTTCCTTGTAATATAGGTCTAAACCAAACATCTAAAGAAAATTAATTGCACAATGATCCAGTCCAAGAAAACAAGGTTTTCCACAAACCAATCAACGTTTCTAGAAAAATTCAACAATTCCAATTTAATAATTTTATCAGCCTCTCTTTGTACCTTTTGGAACAATTTCTAGTTTATTCATATGAAATTATGCCATTACTCCACTAAAATGTTGTCAGGAGCCAAGTATATTCATCCCATCAATTATGACCTCAATGTTGAGTCTACCAGAAAAATTTCAAATCACTCCCCAAATCCAAGTGTCGAGTTTTCGGACTTCGATCCATGCTCTAGACAACCAATGAAAAAAATATAAAATATGAAATTCATTGAATAGATTTTCCTGGTAAATTGAAACTAATTTTATCTTGTTGGTTTTGATCTTAGAAACTTAAAGCTTCATGGAATCGGAATGGGAGTTTAAAAAAAAATACGTATATTTTTTCCATCCAATCATAAATTACGCAATGTCGCTCCATTATTTTTATAGTTGTTTTTTCACAGATTGTTCGAGATCGTCATCAAATTATTTTGGCCTGACATGTTTCAAATCGAAACAAAGGTCTCATTGATCTAGAATAAAATATCACATATCACAGGAGAAAACCAAAATTCAGGCATAATTATATTTCATGACACAATGGGAGAATTGTTCAATGAACAAGAGTCAAGGCCAGAGAGAAACACAAGCTAATATTTTTTGAAGAGGATAGTGACGTGGCATGAAAAAAAGAAAGGGACGGTAGAGGAAATTCAAGAAGCATCAAATCCCATAAAAGGAAATGGATTTTGGAAAAAGATAAGGTATGAGTTAGAAATTAGACAGAACGTTATAAATCCCAATTGTTTGAAAATAAAAAGGGGATACGAATCCAAAGGAAGAGAGGCAGAAGAATTGTTACATTCACAACTTGTTTGTAAATATGGTTTTGGAAACTCATTTGCACTACTGTAGTGAGGACTGAATCCTTATCTAAACAAGAAATCGAGTGTAGATGTAGTAGAAGAATTCCACTGCTTCAATTCTCTGCTATTTTAGGAACATGATTCAATTTTTATTAGGAAGTATTTATTTTTATAATCCTCTCTAAAGCATTATTGCTTACTCTATTTATGTCAAATAAATCTTTCAGTTTTCAAATTCAAATATGATAAATGCGTATATTTGTTTGGCTTCAACACTATTGTTAAACGTTTACAATGTATGCTCGCTTAGAATATTGTCAAGCTACCTTGAGGTGTTAAGCACCAATCATTTTTAGTTGACAGCTACATGCCAGTATAAAGTAGTAATGTGTCTTGCATATCTCATGTCATAATGTTTGGACTACTTCAATATTGTGGTTTGAATCATTATTCTGATGTAAATGTTTTGTTTAGATTTGGAGATATTTGTAAATAGACATCTGGTAACTACTTAGTACACATCTATTTCCATAGATTTGTTTGAAGAAGAATAGGTTCTTGCACTATTTCCCTACCTTATTTTCCTTACCTTATTCCAATTCCAAACTCTATCTCTTTTCCGTTTCATGCTATTTTTCTCTTGATTGAGAGAGGGACTAATACTTCTTTCGATTGAGATAAAAGTAGGATTAATATTTGTTTCTTGCACATTAAAATAGGAATACATTTAATTTTAGCTATCTCCTTTATAGGGGAAAACATCTTGGTTCTTAGTGGTGAGATTGAACCCTTATATCAATTAATCTTCTGATTGATCCCAATCTTTATTCGAATCCCTAAAAAAATCAACCATAAGAAATTGTGTGCTATTGTATATTAATTAACAGTATCCAACATTTTCTATTTGGTAACGTTAATTTGTAGAATTAGTTTTAATCTTTAATTAGTGTTAAAATTAATAGCATTTTTTTTTAACGTTAAATTTGACATAACTTATTATTATAACATTAATTTAATGGATAACAATAGTTTAGATTATATTATATATATATATATTTATATTATATATATATATATATTTAATTAGAATAAAAACAGTTCAATAGTTTATTTTAAAAAAGGTAAATAGTAGTATCACTCTCTAAGATAAAATAGCATGTATTTAGCATTAAGACAATAAGTTATATAATAACATAATTGTATTAAATATTAGTTATAATTTTATATCAATTTAGTATTATATTAATACATAGTTTATCTAGTATTATATTTATAGATATATTAATACATAGTGACATACATAGTTTATTTTCATAATCATAGGAAATAAATAGCAACATTTTAGTAACTAACATTATTTTAATCTTCACAGTATAGGAGATATTACTGTAGTTGTAAAATAATCATTAATATCAGTATTAATGTAAGAATAATACATCTAGGCTAGACTAACAGTTAGATACACATAGGTTAACCCTAGGCGGTTTAGTGGAGCCATTAATTTAGCTTCACGATTTACTTCTTTACAAGAGATTTTCAAGAAGGTAGATCCGATATTTCTCTTCCTGTTGGTAACAAATAGAAACACCACAAGTTAGGAGGAAGGGAATGAGGGTTACTGGACCCAATCAAACTAGTCAAAACCGCCATTCCAAATGGAAAAGGAGCTAATTTAAGTTCCCACCCAGGTTGTCTCCCTAATAATGTTGAATGTTCATTTTGGTCCATCAACGCCACCGTATTTCTCCCTTCGCCAAGTTGGACATGAATAATGGATCCATGTTGAAGAAGGAATGGAAGGGTGGTTATCTAAAATATTCTAATTTTCCAATTGCTTCTTGAGGGAAATAGCTAAATCAGCCATATTTTTCAATGATGTAAATATATGAGTTTTATGAGTAAATATATTACATGCTCCCCCATAAAGACAACAAAATTTGTCGTGTTCATCATTAACTTCTAACTATGATATTACAATCTAAAAAACCAAAAGTTGATCCTTCACGTGAAGAATTTTATTTCCCGAAAAACAATAATGTTTTTATCCATAATGATAGGCATTTACAACTACAAAATATTCAATTTTACTTTCAATTATTTAGCCATTATTCAATTTCATAGAAACAAAACAAAGTCTCTATACTAATTTACTATCACTTACCGATTACTCGTAGAAATCATGGTCACTTTATGATTTTTTTTTTTAACTATAAATGGTTTATCAATTGTGGAAAACACTCTAAGGGTGATTTGACAACCCCACACCAATCACCTAGGATGGTTTAGAAACCTCTAGGAAAACACCTTGTAATATATGATTAGCTAATTTAATATTATCACAATAATCACAACAATTTTCAATCATTAAATGTTTATGCAATGTCAGGTGAAATTTTAGTCACAATACTTCAACAAGTACATAGAGAGCACTCAACTCTCTAATCATCAAAATTATCATTAACTGCATTAAGTGCATATTATCTTAGCCTCCGCTAAGGACATCCACATAGTACTCTATAAGTACTCAGCTAACACCTATGTATCTAATCATCGAAATTATAAATAACTACACCAAGTACATATTGTCATAGCCCCTTCTAAATAAATTCAAATATTTTTAATAAAATAAAGTAGCTACACTTCCATTAAATCCTTCCAAACACTAGGCTCCTTTCTTATCAATATGTAGATAAAAATATTACACAATCATATAAAAAATTCATTTTTAACACATAACTTATTTGATTAGTTAACTTGTTCGACTACGAGGACCATAGTGGGTAAAAGAATGCTCCTCCAAACCAATGGGAATTGGTTTCGAAAACCATATTTAGTTATTTCTACATTAAGAATAGTTCTTTGGCAGAGACAATACCAAGTACACCTAGGGCACTCTTACCACACGAAGTCCATCCTAGGATTTCATTGAGCACACACAGTCCAGTCTGGCGTTCCGTTAACCATACCAGGTTTAGCTCAGAAATTATAATGACCACATGGATTTCAATATCGAATTTGTCTTTGGAACATCCTTCCTATTCTTTAGACACCGTCATGTCTATGATAAATTTGGAGCTCTGCAAATCACTTTTTAGGCCTCCTTGAAGAGGTTCCAAAGAAAGAAAATTTTCCTTAACATTTTTCCCCTCTCACTCTCCTGGCCAACTCCTTTCCATTACTGAGATCATTAGTCTCTAGGGAGAGGAAATATTGGTATCAAAACACCATCAACCGATGGACCTCAGAGTTTTCAAAATTGTCCCATAATTGTTTGTCATGTGAAATTGTCTTTAACACATTTTCCCACTATAATTTACATAGTTAACCATATGCAAATCAACATTTAAGAAAAATTAATGTTTATGTACATCATGAATTCATACATCTCTTTGAGAATGTGTCCCATAATTTTTAAAAACAAATCTGACAAAAAATCATAACTGACATGTCATATCATAGACGTGGTGTTTATTCAAAAATTTTCCGCCTAATCATCAATGTGCAATCTAGAATGAACATTACCATTTCTTGCATCTCATATAATTATACATTCTCATTTTCAATTGAAAATTGCATTATAATGTCTTACCTTTCACAAGTTCTTATGTTATCACTAAGCTACCCTTGCTTAATCACATTAGGAGCATTAGCCACAATTATTTTTAATATAACCCGACCTTCTACAAAATTTTATTATTCATAAAAACATTTGCCAAATACATTCAAGATTCATTTTACATACATCAATTTTCTCAATATTTCAACATAGTAGAAAAGTATTTATCCTATCCACATTTCATAAACCATTTCCATGCATAAAAAATAAGGATAAATCCAAGGAGCTTTAAAACAAATCTTTCATGAAGTTGTTTTTCCAAAACAACAATTAATCATTTATATTCTCATAGTTCTAAGTCATGCAAAATGGCATTTTATATATGCATATGCATCTAATCAAAAATCATTATGAAACATTACTAAATACAAGTCAATTGCATAGACTTTTCCTGGTTAAACAAACTAGTAATACCAATAGATTATAAAACCATTCAGATTTTGTTTGGAAAGGAAAATCAATACACCACATGTCTAGAACACAATAGACCTAACTGATTAAATTTAATGTAATGTTTCCACAATATTCAGATTCATTAGATGAATTTCAAAAAGATGTAATTAACATATCTATAAGTTGTAAAATTTTAGAAAACAAGGTAATGAGTAACACCCTATTACTACTAGCTCTATCATTAAGCTGGTAGAACATACATAATCTATCTCATGCATTTCAGTATATTCTAATACTATCAAATATTCTTCATTTTTTTCATCCTTCCAACTGTCACTTGTGCATGTTGATATGATAATCGACAAGTCCCGACGTAACAATGCATTTCTATTAAATCAATTACTTTCATGACACTATTGTATCATGATCTAAATTTTTTGTAACTTTCAAGAACATGAAACAAAATATATGCATTGTTTAACTAAGTATTCACTTTCATAATCATTGTATTTTTCTTGCATACAATAATGTTATGAATAATAGATGATGCAAATATTTATTCATCTAAAGCACTAATTTCTCATTAATGTGTAAGTGTTGATAACAATCATGGTAACAATCCAAACATCCCCAATTTCCACGTTGTATTGTTACCAACAGTCACAAATATACTTTTGAACATTTATTTTTTTTTAACAATGGATAAGTTAGTAGTGTTTATATTTACTAATTTCATGGCATACTTATATCTTGGTTTGTTTTTTTCTTTTTCTGTTGCTTCAACAAGTATAGATTTTTAAACCAAATTATACATTAATTAAATTTGAATACCTTGTCTATACTCCTAGTACCTTCACCAGACCTATCATTTTCATTAAAAATAATGTTAAGGCCAAGTCCCCTTTCGACCTTCGTGTCATCCACTACACCTAAGTTGCTCGATGGTACGAGGAACGTAGTATTTTTACACAGTTTTATTCATTTTATTTTTACCCACATCTAGATTCATTCTTGCCCAGTGAATCATGAATAAAGTTCACACTTTAATTGATAAGGTTGGGTTATCCCCCACTCCCACGTACCCAACAATTAAGAAGTCCATTAATGTAGATGAAAATGGCACATATGGTCTTTGAACTGAGAATGAATTCTCTGTTAGCACATACACCTCACACATATGAACTTCAGGTGGGTCTACTTAGTCCTTTCTATTGTGAACAATGGGATGAGATCCCTGTCAATTGAATGGTGGCTATCACTCTTTAGCAATCCTAACCCTATGCCTTCATTGAGTTTCTTTCCATTCCTCACTTTTGTGTGTTGGGTTATCTAGTCTGCCTAGGGTCTTGGCATACGCTTCGAGGGATCAACAGATCGATTATTTCCTGACCTATGGCAACGAATCACCCCTCCTACTGTCATGTAAGTTATTTTTTATTATGTATAACTTAGGGCTAATCTTCAAAGTTTAATGTTGGCATATTCTTTTCTTTATTTATCCCTCCTAAATAACTTTTTCTTGACATATGGGGTTTCTATTAAAGATTATTTCTCTCTTTTTCTTGCCATTCCCAACACTACTACTCAGCTGGGGCATGGTGAAATAGGGAATTCCATGCACACACTTTTTCGTTGTCTGGAAGTGTAGTCACACTCTCTAGGACATTTGTTAGTGGGAAAGTAAAATTTGTGCTCATTTTTGGACTCATAAGTGTTGCGTCAGGGTTTCATAATTTTATTTTATATCATGGTACCAATCACTGATTGGTTGTGATGTACCCTCATTCTTAGCAGTGAAATTTCCATTATCATATATTTTTTGGGTTAGAGCTACAACAATTGGTATCAGAGCCATAACAAGTGGTCTCAGATCTACAACAAGTCCTATTAAAGCTATAACAAGTGGTATCAGAGCACTTTCTTGGGAAAAAAAGTGGAGATTTTTTTTTACTTTTTGCAGGATTTCGGGGGCATCGAGTTTATGGATCAGATATGTATGTTTCGGTGCAAGATCTACAAAATCTAATTGCAGATATGGATTCTATGTGAAAAAATACCCGATTTCAAAAAAAAAAATCAGCTGAATTAGAGTATGGATGAAGGAGATATCACTGATTTAAAAATCAGTGGAGTTGCAGATAATTTGTCAGGGCAGTGAGTTTGCGGCGCAGATCTGGATGTTCTGGTGAAAGATCTACAAAATATAATTGTAGATCTGGATTCTTTGTGAAAAAATACCCAATTTCAAAAAACATTCAGTTGAATCGGAGCCCAGATGAAGGAGATATCGTTGATTTAAAATCATCTCTTTTTTGCATAAATTTTGGTGACGGCGAGAGAGTTGCAGTGCATATTTGAAATTCCAGTGCCTGGATCAAGATTTCTATCACATGGGAAGATGCAAAATGATTGTTCCATTTCTGAAAATAGCTTATAATAGGGATTCTAAGCAATATTGACAAAATTGTGACCATTTCAAATTTTCGCGAATTTGTTTTTGTGATGGCGAGCCTAGATCTGAATTTGAGTGACTTGAATACATTTGATGGCTCTCATCTAGACAAATGGCTAGCACAAATGGATAAATGTTTTAGATTGAATTACATCATGGATTATGAGACTCAGCTGAGTGTGGGACAAATGTACTTGCACAATGAAAGATTGCAATGGTGGCAAAGGCATCAACGTTGCTATCGAAGGCCCTTGACTTGGGACAAATTCACAAAAGCACTTATGGACCACTTTGACCATATAGCTAATCTTGTGGATAAGATCACACAGACAGACACACAGCCTAACAAAGATTTTACTTTTACAGGAAAGAAGGAAACCAAGGAACCTAAAGGGTTATTTTCTGCCGGTATCTCCTTATTGTAGGTTCATAGATTGATTTAGAAAGAGAAGATCATTGTTTCTATAAATCCTAGTTGCAAGCATAATTTCATCAATGTTGATTTCGCAAAAAAATTGCAAGTTCCAACAAAACACATTGAAAATACACAAGTTGATGATGAGAATGTTCAAGTGTACAAGGATTTGAATATTTCTATGGATAAGTATGTTTTGCATAGTGATTTTTATGCTTTAGATATGGATAACATATATGTTGTTTCAGGATACCCTTGGATGGAATCAGTCGGTACTATCAATATTAATGTACAGAAGAAATTCTTGAAGCTCTCGTATAAAAAAAAGAAAATTACATTACATGATATTTGCATTAATAAACAAGTAGAGTCCAAGGAGGCTGAAGCAGAAGACGTTCTAGGGTCTGACATATTAGATGATGATCCAGTGATGATAGACAATGAAACACAAACAGAGGTTGAAGCAGAAAAGTCTACAGGTGTTGATACATCAGAGGAGGGCTTAGTGGTTGAAGTAATATTGGAAGATAAGACGCCACAATAGGCACCAAAACATAATAATCAGGCTCCAGTAAGCGGTGAATGAAAGAAAAAGACACTGTGGGTTAAAACTTCAACATATCATTACCCACATCACCCCGCAAGAAAACCATCAAGATGGCAACCAATTAGCCACACGGACAACTACCCCCGTAGGACAGATAGAGAGGAGCGAAGATCCACCTACTACACATCTACACAGAAGAGCTACCATAGTCAACTTCCATCTCAAGCGAGTGAGGCACCAACGAGACCGAGGGTTCACCTTTCTCGTGGATGGCTAGATGCACGTGCATGGTACCACTGGACTACTCCTTTGAGTAGATCTTATTATTTGTGTTCTTCCCATGTTTCGGGGATGAAGCATGCTTAGGGGGGTGGAATGTTATATACCTAGGGGGGATACTATGGGGTACCAAGTGAGGTACCCAAGGTAATAATGTAATAATGGGATGGGCCATAGTAATAAATAAGGTGGTTAACCAATATCATGTAAGAGACCACAAGTAGTTAGTAATAATGTAATGGGCCCATGGTATTAGTCAATGGTATGAGGGAACCATGGTAATGATCCATGGTATGGTATGTATGAGGCCTATATAGAGGCTAGAGACTCCACGTCAAGGAATAGTGAAAGATTATTGTATGTACACGCATATGGCTTGTGGAGTGTTCTCCTTCCTTAAGGAGTGAATGTATGGTGTTGCCCTACCTTAAGGGTTTTGATCAATAAAGAGTCATTTCATATTATTTTTAAGTTTATTTCCATTATCATATGTTTTCTGGGTTAGAGATACAACAAGTGGTATCAGAGCTATAACAAGTGGTATCAGATCTACAACAAGTGGTACCAGAGCTATAACAAGTGGTATCAGATCTATAACAAGTGGTATCAGAGCTATGACAAGTGGTATCAGAGCTATAACACATTTACTTTTTATATCTCTATAATTTTGACTCCATGTTGAGGGCGTTCTATTTCTTCTAGATCATTTCATTATGGAGACTCCCCACAAGGTTGCAAGGTCCATTGATCTCTTCTTCTTCGGTAGGTTAGCACCATTATACTTTCATGATTTTGTATATGTATGTTTATAAAAAAAAAAAAATCTTGTGAGTTCTCCTATATCCGTTAAGATTATTCAATTTTTCTCATTTCTTTCATTTCCGAAAGCCTCCTATAAAACATTTCAAGCTCACGGCGAGACTACCCTTTACAGCTAGCCCTCCATTATAAAGGTAAATATTTAATTTTAGCACTAGATATATACAATTTCATTCTAAATTTATAATCAAACTTCACTATCACCTAACAATGTTTTTTTTCTTTATTTTTGGATGCTCTATAGGTATGTATACATATTTTTGTTTTATAGGTAAGCCTCTTGAACTCACAACCCCACATTCAATAATCACTACCCAAACTATAATAGGTCAGTTCTTCCTCATAAATGAGTTGCCAAATTCTTGTTATCTACTATGTTTGCGAGAAACTCACTACTTGATATATATCGAGAAGCTTTGGTTTTAATGTCTTGGGCATTACATACTTATTAAATTGTGAAATAGGAATATTTATGATTTGATGGTTTATCTTTCTTCTGATGTGCTATGCATAATGTACTCTTTTATATATGTAATTATCCCTTAGGGTTATATAACTAGTTTATGAGTATACAATATATATTTTTGTTTTAATTTCCCCACTCAGTAAGACCTCCACATTTATTTTTCTATTTTATTTGAATGAAACTTATGCGTCGTTGCTACTGGTCAGACATGGATTTCACTACTAGATGTATCTTAATTTTATCCTTGATTTTTTCCTTTAAAAAACTGTAAAATTCTCTATTTGTCTTTATGAAACTTATTTTCTATCATAATAAACCTGTTGAAGTGGTTTTCCTATTATCTTTTGTCTGATTTAAAGAAATATGTAGCACATGTTGTAAGGGATTGTGTTTTGTTTTTTTTTTTTAATTGAATTTTTCTAGAGGCAATTTCCTGAATCAATATGACCTATGATCTGGAACAAGTAAAAGGGTCTAATATTATTCTGACTAAACGTTGTGGCATTGAATCTTTGTATTTTTCTTCTGGGGGTGATATACTGATGAAAACAATCTAATTAGTAGTGATGAGGTATTCGATATGGGTACGATCTTAAAATTCACATTCTTCCTAATACTGCAAACCTCTTTGTTACAATTGTTTCTCAAGAGAGAGTGCCTAGCTCCTCAACATACAATTTCATGTATCGATTCTTTATAATATTTATTTAAATTTCTATATTTGCTTAAAATCATCATCTTACCTATTACCTAAATAAGAAGGGTTTTTGGTAAGCTAGTTTAGCACTTCTTTTCTATTTGATTGAATAAATCTCAAACATATGGTTAGTTTCCTTCTTGGTCGATTGAATACAGACCTCAGCTCTATTTACTTTCCTTCATAATTTAGGTTCAGACCATATTATTTCTATAAGATTTAAATTATCTTTTATAATGTTGATCAATCCAAATTTTACAGTCCAGTATTTCTAATCTCTCTTAGTGCTAGTGATCCTTGGACATGACCTTCCCTTCTAGTTATTTAGTTAGTTGGTGAAAATCATGCTTTTCCTTGCTACAGGGTGTCATAATTCTTTCTTACTTATCATGACAATACCAGTTAAATGCTTCAATGAGCTTCACATTTCTAACTTAACAGTTGTAAAAGGTTTTACCAATGCACACATTTTTAAAGTTCATATATTAGTAATCTTAACACTACAACTACTCTCATCATTTTACACATAAATTGTAATTTTCCACATAAAATACTTAGCACAAAAATATGCATGAGATTTATTATATCTAACTTCTATACTAACTTGTAACTCAATACCCTAAGAAAGTGTTAAACAACTCACCTAAATTTAAAATAATTAACAAAATATGATCATACATATTTACTTATATCAACTTACAAGTTAATCTACATAAAAACGATAGCATTAGCCAGAATGTTTAATGACATATTCAAAGAAATAAACATGCACATTTTCTTAACGAAAGTCATTGCAGAATTGCAATCAATCAACACACTAACCACCCCACCATGAACTGCACATCGAGTTCCCCTTGAGCTGAGAGTACTTTTAAAAGAGATAAAAAAACCCTTCCTCTCTTCAATACGTATTGTTATCCCTTTTTCTTCCATAACATATTTTTATTTCCTCAATAGTGTCCTACTTTTGAGGTTCTATTTTTCGTGAAGTCCTTCTTTCCCTCTCGTGTTTCTTTATACCTTCCTCTCATTAGCATATTTCTCCAGCTAAGGGGTTTCATGAATATTTTTTTCCATCTATTAAATATTATCAGTCGAAGATTTATTCTAATATCATCCATTAATTAAATTTTGTTTTCTTTTCTATTTGGCTAGAATATCTTACTCTACTGTCCCATTCCCAAGTGACTTTAATCCTTTTATTCATTAATAAAAATTACTTATTACATAAGAATTTTATATTTTTTCTTGCATTTACACAAATCATGGCTTTTTTTCCATCCAACCTAACATGATTTAGTCTAAAAAAACAAAAAATCATTTCAGAAATAGAGCGGTATTAGATATTTCTACGATTTTTATTAACATCTTCTGTAGTGTTTATTTCCTAGTTACATCCTTATGGAACAATGTTTGATAGATCTCCTACATCTCATCCTATCTCTCCCATGTGGCCGCTTCTAGAGTAAAGAGCTTCCATTGCACTCTAACCTAAACCATGTCTTATTTTTGGATCCAGGACTCTTTCTTATCGAGTATACCTACTGGTTCTACTAGAAAATCTCCTTCGGTTTCCACCTGAAGCAATTTCCAATAAATTATGTGAGAATTACATGTACATATTTCTTTAGAAAAGATACATGAAAACATTATGCATATAATACGTTTAGGAAGTGCTAATTGATAAGATACGTTCCCAACTCTACCAAAAATCTCAAGAGACCCACAAAATCGTGGTGTTAATTTTGTACAAGATCTACTTCTTAAAATGTTTCCTTTTGGTTTCACGCTTAAATACACATGGTCCTCAAATTTAAACTCCCTATGTGTTCTCTTCTTATCCACACAGCTCTTTCGTCTTTCCTATGTATTTTTTGTTTTTTCCTAGTTATCTCGACTATCTATTCCATTTCCTACAAAAGCATTCAGTCCTAATATCAATATGTCCTCTCGTTGAATCCACCTAAGAGAGGCATGGAATTTTATTTTATGCCATACATAACTTCAAAAGGAATCATCTTTATAAATGTTTAATGGTTGTTGTTATAAGGAAATTATGCCAGATGCAGAAAATCCTCTCATTTCGTGCGTTTTTCCATGACATACATCCTAAGAATATCCTCTAAAATATGATTTGTTAGGTCCCTATAATACTACTGATTCCCCGCTACTATTGTCATTGTATCCCGTATTTTTATTGTTGTTCCCCTATTCTCCCCATATTGTTATTATTGTGCCCCATAGCATCCCACTATTGTTATTTTTGTGCCTTTATATTATTATTGTTAGTTTGGCTTGGTTATATTGTGACCCCTTAGACTCCTATATATAGAAAGGATGCTTTTTTTATTTTTATCATCCAAGAATTATTCATTTGTGGAATTTAAAGGAGGTTTCCCCCTCGAAGAGGCTGAATTCTAAGGCCTTCATCTATCATTTTATCTTTTTGTGAGTTGGTTTCGTAACATTTGGTATAAGAGCTTTGGATTCTAGGGTTTCGCTGCTCCAAACAGGTCATCGTGGCATTTTCACTATAACATTTATTCTGCAATGTTTCAAAAGCTGAAACAAAAAACCATTTGATAAGAACTTGTGTTGAACCTCGGGTCTGAATTTCAGAGCTTGCATCACTACATTTACGACTATATGATCTGAGGAAGTTAGGGCTTTTGCAAACTCCAAAATTCCAACTAAAACAGGTCATCATCAGATTTTCACTATAACTGTTTCACTACACCATTTCAGAAGCTAAACCAAAAACCCATTTGAGAATAAATCGGTCTAAACCACAACCCGTAATTTAAGATCCTGTCTCGTTATAGATTCAAAGATATAGTATGAGGAAGTTAGGGTTTTGCAAACCCTTCAATTAAATTCCAAAAAAGTCACCTTAGGAAGATCGTCACAACTATTTCTTTGAGCATCAGATTGAAATTTTATCAGAAGTTATAGAAAAAGGATGGACTGTAATTTCTTGTGTATATTTTGCAGATCCAAAGGTCAAAATAGTGACACATGGAACTTCATAAAATTTCACTCCTCTGAAAAGATATATAATTAGGTCACCTTGGGATATTGTGCTTAACGCTTCCTTGGAGAATCTAATTTTGATTAGACTGGTGGCAATAGAAATTGGACATAGAGGGCTACTGCAGGTAACAATTCTAGAACTGGAAGAGCTGAAATTACAAAGTTATAGTTGTTTCAATTTTGAGCTCCTAAAATCAAGAAAAGGTGATATGAAGAAGTTTTGATGTAGGTGATTGTGTATTCCTACAGCTACAACCATATAAACAAATGTTCCTCAAGCAAGCTAAGAAGCATAATAAATTATCACCAAAGTATTATGATCCATACAAGGTGTTACAAAAGGTAGGTACTATGGCACACAAATTGGAACTTCCTGTAGCTTCTTGAGTGCACCAAGTTTTCCATGTTTCATGCTTAAAAAAGGTTATAGGTGAAAAGATTCCAGTTCAAACAATATTGTCAGAACTTGATGAGGAAGGAAAAATCATATTGGAACCTGAAGTAGTCAAAGAAACAAGAACTCGATAGCTACGAAATTGATCAATTTCAGATTATCTCATCAAGTGGAAGAACTTACTCATTGAAGGTTCCACATGGGAGGATAAGAATTTTATACAGAAGCACCCAGAACTACTCAAGCGTTGAGAACAACACTTTTTTGAAGGAGAGGGGCATGTTAGGTCCCTGTAAAACTAGTTATTCCCCCATTACTATTGTCATTGTATCCCTTATTGTTATTGTTGTGCCCCTATTATCCCCATATCTTTATTATTGTGCCCCATAGAATCCCACTATTGTTATTTTTGTGCCGTTATACTATTATTGTTAGGTCAGCTTAGTTATATTGTGACACCTTACACTCCTATATATAGAAAGGAGGTTTTCTCATTTTTATCATCTAAGAATTGTTCATATGTGTAATGTAAAGGAGGATTCCCCCTCGAGGAGACTCAATTCTAAGGTGTTGATCTATCTTCTAATCTTTTTGTGAGCTGGTTTCCTAACATGATTTGTCCTTTCTATTTGTCCAACCATCTAAGGATGGAATTCAGTACCATAATTTAACTGAGTTCCCATTCCCCCACATTGTGCTCTCCATAATTTAGAGGTGAATTTGGCATCCCTATTTGAGACTACCATCTTTGCTACTCCATGTAGCTAAAAATTTTCTTTCATGAAGATACTAGCTATCCAGGTTGTACCATAAGTGGATTGTACATAAAATTATGACATGTGTTGCTTTACTTAAGGTTTCCACCACCATCATGATATAATTTTCTTTCCTTGCGGTCCTTGGTTGTCCAACGATGAAATATAAGGAAACCAATTCCCATTTCGATTCACGAATAAATAGTGTATTCAATGATCTAGCAAGATGGTGAGGTTCTACCTCTGCTTGTTGACATTCTAAACATTTATATAAATATTTTTCCACCTATTTTTTCATACCTGGCCAAAAGAAATTATTTCTTAATGCGATGATCATGTATTGGCATCGAGTATATCCTTCATATGGTTTCTTATGATATTAATAGAATATCAATTGTTTCAAGTTATTCACCTTAGGAACGTACAACCTATTCTTGTAAATCGACATTTTTTTAGAATTTACAACATAACCAGGGATGTCAATCTGCTACAATTTTTGTTGAATTTCCAAGTATTTAGGATCCTTAATTATTGCATTTTTAATCTATTCCATAAAGTATTTACTAGTGGTGCTAACAATATTCTCATTATAGCATATTCATGTCTACTTACATCATCTTCTATTATATTTTCTTTCAGTTTTATGTGTCCGATGTCAAACTTGAACTCACTCAGAATTACCATCCACCTAGCTTGTCGGGCATTAAGGTCTAGTTGGCTGAAAATATATTTCAAACTGATATGATCTGTTACCAAGGTGAATTTGTTTACTAATAGATAGTGTCTCCACATGTTTAGGGCATGTATTATAAAAACAACTTTTAAGTCATATATAGCATAATTTATTTCATGTATTTCCAAATTTCTAGACTCATAAGCTACCGCTGAATTGTATTGCATTAAAACTCCTCCTGAGCCTTCCATATAAACACCAGTGAAAACTGTGAACTCCCTATTCGGATCTACAAGTTTTATAATTAGGGCTATTGTAAAAAACATATTTCAACTTATCAAAACTCTCCTGGCATTTAGTTGTCCCTTCAAGCTTGTCTCCTTCATTTTGTATGGATGTAAGAGGATATGCTAAGTGAAAGAATCCTTTTATAAATTATCAGTAATATCCTGTGATCCCCATAAATGAATGGACAACGAACACATCCTTTGATATGGGCTAATTGACTATGGCCCTAACCTTCTCAAGATCAATTGCTAGTCGTTCCTTTGAGATGATGTGTCCCAGATACTATATTCTATCTATATACAATTCACATTCACCAAATTTATCATATAATTGTTGTTCTCTTAGTGTTTGAAATGCTAATTTCAAGTTCTCTTCGTGTTCTCATTCTTTTTTGGAATATACTAAATATCCTTTATAAATACCAATACACATTTATCCAAATATTTATGAAGTATATTATTCAGTAGGCATATTAAGATGGTTGGAGCATTGACAATACCAAATGGTAACACTACAAACTCATAGTGACCATATCTAGTTTTGAAGGAAGTTTGTAAATATCCTCATCTTTTATTCTGAAGTGATGATATCCAATTCTTAAATTAATTTTTGGAAAAATAGTTCCCCCCTTACTTGATCAAAAATATCATCAATGTAGGGAAATGGATGTTTATTTTTAATTCTTAACTTGTTTGATTGTCAATAATAAAAGCACAATCTAAAGGTTCCATCCTTATTTTTGACAAATAACACTAGAGCCCCCCATAGTGATACACTAGGTCTAATATAGCCTTTGTCCAATAGTTTTTACAACTACATTTTCAGCTCTAATAACTGAGCTGTACTCATTCTGTAAGGCGCTGCTGATAACAAGGCTACACTGGATACCAAATCAATGGAGAAATATATATCTATGGGGGGGGTAAACATGGGATTTCCCTAATTCTAATTTTTCTCATTGTTGTTGACTCGTCTCCACATGAACATAAATACTTGACACCCTTTTCATACACTCTTCTTCATCTGTAAGGCTTAAATTTTTCCAATTGATATGGGTTTTTATATGGCTTGGATTATTTCATTTTGTCATTTCTAATTCATACAACTCATCGTTTTTTCTAAAGTGTTTATAATGTCTCCTTGCTTTTCCACCCTGTCCATGCCTATCAGCATGTCATATGATCCTAAGGGAAGTATCTTTAGGTTTATTGTTGTGGTATATCCTTTTAAATCAATATGGCATTGCTTTACCTGGTTGGCTACCCTTCTCTTGGTGCTAATTGCTCACTAGACTAACCAAGTAGTCTGTTGTAGCGACTACAATCACCATCCAAAATTTTGCCTTAGCTTCGTTTTCGAGGTTCCCTACCAGCCATCCTTAGCAGCATGTCTTGCATTGCATAAGCACATAGGCTTCAACAAAGTTTTAGTGGCCTACCAGCCTGTGCATGTCAACTCCTTTGTCTCATACCATAGGATGCCACTCTAGACTTAGGCAATTTTCTAGCTTAAATGCTTACTCCAAAAATTGTGCAATTCTACAGGGGAATGAGCTTTCTCTCCAAAAATTGTGCAATCTTGCATGGATCTAGAAATACGCAATACAACCAAGTAACCTTCCATTGAGAAACTGTGGAATCCAGCCCAACACTAGGCTACAACTTAGAAATTGTGCAGTTCTCACTAACAACCAATGCTTCAGTCCAGAAATTGCGCCAATAGGCCTTCCTATCCATCAACAATCGTCAACACTTTTACCCTGCTACGTTGGATCAGGTGAGACACTTTCAACCATTGATTTGAAGTGTGACTACTTTTTCCAAATATTGGTTGAGTTGCCTTACTGTTTTTTCCCGTTCTTTTATGTCACTCTTGAAGATATTTTTATTGCTTTTTCCCTGCCAGTTGTTGTTCTTCTTCTTCTTCCCTGGATTTTGGCAGGAACTAATTAGTATTAAGCATCTCATCATTTTCTTCAATACTCTGCATTGCATTGGCTTTCTTTGTTTCTTGTTCAATTTTATTTTCTTTGTTGCATGGCCATGCATTTTGGATTTTATAGTGTTTTATTTTCATTGTGTTTTTCTGTATTTTGAATTTAATTTATGGTTTTTTTGAAAGAGTGTTTGAATGGTTTATCCTAGCAATTCTATTTTGTTGTTGTTATGCTGAGTAGAAGAATCAATAGAGATGAAATTATTGATCCATTGGAATGAAATTATCGAATTTTTTTATGGATAGAAGCAGGTACGCTTTTGGTTTTCAATATCTATTGGTTTTAGTAATAAATTTGTATAGGGAAAAGCAGTGTGGTACATAATGGCCATGCATGGAACCTTATTTTTCCAACAGTTTCAGTCCATTATTTCTTTATTATGGTCATGCCATGGAAAAATTGCAAGGGCCTTAACCGTAAAGATGGTGCTTTTGTTTTATTTGGTAGTTTTTGCTGAATGGTTTTTCCCTACCTATTAATTTTACAGAAGGGGAAGAGAAGCGTTTTCCACGGAGGGATAATATAAGATGAGAAGCTTTGATTTCTGAATCTATTTTCTTTTCTTTCACTTGTTTCTTATTTCTTTATCCATCAAAATCTACCACAGATGTGGATTTTCTCTCTCAAATCTTTCTAACATAGTATTTGAATGGCATGTCGTGAATCTGGATAGGTGAAACAACATGTAGGACAATAATATGCATGCAAAAGGATGTTCATACACCACTTTGTGGTATTCATTTTATTAGGTAAGGTGAGTAGCGATTCTTCTTTTCTCAAAGAGAGAAATCATTCGGTCATCTTCGGTTTTCTCTATGCAAATTCTATCAACTTGATCATTTCTTGTTTAATTACTTGTTATTTTGCTCAATACCATCATTTGAATGTCCAGAACCTATATTTATGTAGATGACCCATGTAAATAGGTAGATGAGAATGCCTAAGTAAATAGCTAAGCTGGTAGAAGATTAGGGTTAACATTAATTGATTAATTTGTTTAGTATTGTCCTGTATATATGCACCAAGGAATTTTTACCTTAATTTGTTTGAGGAAGCCATAGCTGTTTTGTTGTATTATTGATATAACAGGGAAGGTTAAACCATTTTTGTTTATTATTTCACATGGTTTTAAGTTTTTTGCATAGGGCAGCGATAATTGTCGAATGGGCGATATCGACAAATCACATCGAAGGCACAATTGTCAAAAGGAAATACGAATTATTAATTTTAAATTTAAAAGCATGGTGAAAATAAAATATGCTAGGGATCTTGGGGTTACGTTGGTAGTTAATATTCAACCAAACTTGAAAAAAAAAATGTCATATTTAAAATCACAAGGTTGTGTGGCCTTGTTTGATGTTTCAGACATCAAATCATCATGCTAATTTCTCGTTTTTGTTTATGCTAATTTAATTATCCTATCAGCTTTTCGAAATTTGACTTCCATTCTCTGATTTGTCTCGACAGGGTGGGCTTACAGAGGAGACAATTCAGGCAATGCTGCAACGTCATCCTTCCATAAGAGGCATCAAATACGACCTCCCTCATGTCGTGGCCATTGCTCCCCACCTCCCAAGTTAATAACAACACCTTTGCTTCATCAATGGTGTATATGCATAACAATCTTATACATATAAATGTAGGTAAATAGGTGTGGAGCACATGGGTGGAGACATGTTTGAAACCATGCCCTCTACGGACGCCATATTCATGAAGGTATGGAGCATGTAATGGGTCACGAGACGCTCCTCTTCTCCTTTGGAGACATGGAGGATATGTAGATAGTGCTATCCTTTCGTCTTACCTCTCTCTCAGTAGATAATGTATTAACGGGTCAGGGGGTTTTGTTTTTTGTGGTTCCATTATGGCTCACGAATGGATGTGTTTATGGATTTAAATTTAAGGAAAGTATGGGTTTACTGTAGCATATGAATGGGATGCATCCAAGCATTGAAATTTGAGAAGTTGGGTTTATTGTGCATATGAAATGGCATGTGTTCATGCTTTTGAAATTTTACTCAGAGAAAAGAAAAGATGGATTTGGTATTGCATAGGAATGAGATGTATTCTTCGTATATGCTTGGCCATCTATAGAGGTTTTTTTATTTTGGGTAATTAGCTTACTCTAAAATGAAATAAGACATTCAATGTGTTCCTTGTAATATAGATATAAACAAAACATCTAAAGAAAAGTAATTGCACAATGATCCATTCCAAGAATATGAGGTTTTCCACAAACCAATTAACTTTTCTAGAAAAATTCAACAATTCCAATTTAATAACTCTATCGGCCTCTCTTTGTACCTTTTGGGACAATTTCTAGTTTATTCATATGGGATTATGCCATCACTCCACGAAAATGTTGTCAGGAGCAAAGTATATTCATCCCATCAATTATGACCTAAATGTTGATTCTACAAGAAAAATTTCAAATCACACCCAAAGTCCAAGTTTCGAGTTTTCGGACTTCGATTCATGCTCTAGACAACCAATGAAAAAAATATAAAATATAAAATTCATTGAATAGATTATCCTAATAAATTGAGACTAATTGTATCTTGTTGGATTTGATCGCAGAAACTTAAAGCTTCATGGAATCGAAATGGGAGTTTAAAAAAAAATACATATATTTTTTCCATCCAATCATAAATTATGCCATGTCACTCCATTATTTTTTTAGTTGTTTTTTCACAGATTTTTTGAGATCGTCATCAAATTATTTTGGCCCAACATGTTTCAAATTGAAACAAAGGTCTCATTGATCTAGAAGAAAATATCACATATCACGGGAGAAAACCAAAATTCAAGCATAATTATATTTCATGACACAATTGGAGATTTGTTCAATGAACAAGAGTCAAAGCCAGAGAGAAACACAAGCTAATATTTTTTGAAGACGATCGTGATGTGGCAAGAAAAAAGGAAAGGGACAGTAGAGGAAATTCAAGAAGCATCAAATCCCAAAAAGGAAATGGATTTTGGAAAAGATAAGGTATGAGTTAGAAATTATACAGAATGTTATAAATCCCAACAGTTTGAAAATAAAAAGGGGATACCAACCCAAAGGAAGAGAGGCAGAAGAATTGTTACATTCACAACTTGTTTGAAAAGATGGTTTTGGAAACTCATTTTCACTATTGTAGTGAGGACTGAATCCTTCTCTACAGACAAGAAATCAAGTGTAGATGCAGTAGAGGAATTCCACTGTTTCAATTCTCTGCTATTTCAGGAACCTGATTCAATTTTATTAGGGGGTATTTAATTTTATAATCCTCTATAAAGCATTATTTCTTACTCTATTTATGTCAAATAAATCTTTCAGTGTTCAAATTCAAATATGATGAATGCGTATATTTGTTTGGTTTCAACACTATTATTAAATGTTTACAATGTATGCTCACTTAGAATATTCTCAAGCTATCTTGAGGGGTTCATCACAAATCATTTTGGAAATTGAAAACTGGATTGGAACACATTTTTATCATTTTTAGTTGATAGCTACATGTCAGTATAAAGTAGTAATGAGTCTAGCATATCTCATGTCATAATTTTAGAACTACTTCAATATTTTGGTCTGAATCATTACTCTTATGCAAATGTTTCATTTGGATTTGGAGATATTTGTAAATAGATGTCTGGTAACTACTTAGTACACATCTATTTGCACTATTTCCCTGGCTTATTTTCCTTACCTTATTCCAATTCTAGACTCTGTCTCTTCTCCCTTTCATGCTATTTTTCTCTTGATTGAGAGAGGGAATAATCCTTCTTTCGATTGAGATACAAATAGGATTAATATGTGTTTCCTACACATTAGAATAGGACTACATTTAACTTAGTTATCTCCTTCATAGGGGAAAACATCTTAGTTCTGAGTGGTGAGATTGAACCCTTATATCAATTAACCTTTTGATTGATCCCAATCTTTATTTGAATCCCTAAAAAAATCAATCATAAGAAATTGTGTCCTATTGTATATTAATTAACAAGATTTAACATTTTCTATTTGGTAATGTTAATTTGTACGATTAGTTTTGATCTTTAATTAGTCTTAAACTTGATAACATTTTTTTTAATGTTAAAGTTGACATAACTTATTATTATAACATTAATTTAATGGATTTAATATAATGAGCAATGGTAACACATTAGTTTGGATTATATATATATGTATGTATGTATACATTTAATTAGAATTAGAATAGTTCAATAGTTTATTTTAAAAAAGGTAAATAGCAGTATCACTCTCTAAGATTAAAATACATGTATTTAGCATGAAGACGATAAAGTTATATAAAAACATATGTATTATAATATTAGTATAATATTAGTTATCATTTATATCGCTTTAGTATTATATTAAACATAGTTAATATCTAGTATTATATTATAGATATATTAATACATAGTGACATACATAGCTATTTTCATAATCATAGGAAATAAATAGCAACATTTTAGTAACTAACATTATTTTAATCTTCATAGTATAGGAGATATTACTATAGTTGTAAAATAATCATTAATATCAGTATTAACATAAGAATAATACATCTAGGCTAAACTAACACTTAGATACACATAGGTTTACCCTAGGCAGTTTAGTGGAGCCATTAATTTAGCTTCATGATTTACTTCTTTGCAAGAGATTTGCAAGAAGGTAGATCTGATATTTCTCTTCCTCTTGGTAACAAATAGAAACACCAGAAGTTAGGAGGAAGGGAAGGAGGGTAACTAGACCCAATTGAACTAGTCAGAACCACCATTCCAAATGGAAAAGGAGCTAATTTAAGTTCCCTCCCAGGTTGTCTCCCTAATAATGTTTAATGTTAATTTTGGTCCATCAACACCACCTTGTTTCTCCCTTCGCCGAGTTGGACATGAAAAATGGATCGATGTTGAATAAGGAATGAAAGGGTGGTTATCTAAAATATTTTAATTTTCCAAATGATTCTTGAGGGAAATAGTTAAATCAATCATATTTTTCAATGATGTAAATATATGAGTTTTATGACTAAATATATTACATGCTCCCCCCTAAAGACAACAACATCAGTCATGTTCATCATTAACTTCTAATTATGATATTACAGCCTAAAAAACCAAATGGGGATCCTTCATGTGAAGAATTTTATTTCCATAAAAACAATAATGTTTTTATCCATAATCATAGGCATTTACAGCTACAAAATATTGAGTTTTACTTTCAATTATTTAACCATTACTCAATTTCATAGAAACAAAACAAAATCTCTATACTAATTTACTATTACTTACCGATCACTCTTAGAAATCATGGTCACTTTAGGATTTTTTTTTTTTTAACTAAAATGGTTTATCAGTTGTAGAAAACACTCTAAGAGCGATTTGACAACCCCACACCAATCACCTAGGATGATTTAGAAACCTCTAGGAAAACACCCTGTAATATATGATTAACTAATTTAATATTATCACAATAATCACAACAATTTTCAATCATTAAATGTTTATGCAATGTCAAGTGATATTTTAGTCACAGTACTTCAACAAGTACTCAGAGAGCACTCAACTCTCTAATCATCAAAATTATCATTAACTGCATTAAGTGCATATTATCTTAGCCTTTGCTAAGGACATCCACACAATACTCTATAAGTACTCAGCTAGCACCTAGGTCTCTAATCATCGAAATTATCAATAACTACACCAAGTACATATTGTCTTAGCACCTTCTAAATAAATTCACAATATTGTTAATAAAATAAAGTAACTACACTTCCATTAATTCCTTACAAGCACTAGGCTCCTTTCCTATCAATACGTATATAAACATATTACACAATCATATAAAAACTTCATTTTTAACACATCACTTATTTAATTAGTTAACTTGTTTGACTACGAGGACCATAGTGGGTAAAAAATGCTCCTCCCAACCAATGGGAATTGGTTTCCAAAACGATATTGAGTTATTTCTACATCAAGAATAGTTCTTTGGCATAGACAATACCAAGTACACCTAGGGCTGTCTTACCACACGAAGTCCAGCCTAGGATTTCATTGAGCACACACAGTCCAGTCTGGCATTCTGCTAACCATACCAGGTTTAGCTCATAAATTATAATGACCACACAGATTCGAATATTGAATTCGTATTTGGAACATCCTTCGTATTCTTTAGATATCGTTATGTCTACGATGAATTTGGAGCTCTGCAAATCCCTCTTTAGGCCTCCTCCAACAGGTTCCAAAGCGAGAAAATTTTCCTTAACATTTTTCCCCTCTTACTATCCTGTCCAACTCTTTTCCATTACTGAGATCATTTATCTCTAGGGAGAGGAAATATTGGTATGAAACCACCATCAACTGATGGACCTCAGAATTTTCTAAATTGTCCCATAATTGTTCGGCATGTGAAATTGTCTTTAAGACGTTTTCCCACTATAATTTACATAATTAACCATATGAAAATCAACATTTAAGAAAAATGAATGTTTATTTACATCATGCATTCATACATCACTCTGAGAATGTGTCCGATAATTTTTAAAAGTAAATCTGACAAAAAATCATAACTGACATGTCATATCATACACGTGGTGTTTATTTCAAAAATTTCCACCTAATAATCAATGTGCAATCTAGAATGAACATTACCATTTCTTGCATATCATATAATTATACCTTCTCATTTTCAATTGAAAATTTCATTGTAATGTCTTACCTTTCATAGGTTATTATGTTATCATTAAGCTACCCTTTCTTAATCACATTAGCAACATTAGCCACAATTGTTTTTAATATAACAAGACCTTCTACAAAATTTTATTATTCATAAAAACATTTGTCAAATATATTCAAGATTGATTTCACATACATCAATTTTCTCAATATTTCAACATAGTAGAAAAGTATTGTTCCTATCCACATTTCATAAACCATTTCTATGCATAAAAAATAAGGATACATCCAAGGAGCTTTAAAACAAATCTTTCATCAAGTTGTTTTTCCAAAAGAACAATTAATCATTTATATTCTCATAGTTCTAAGTCATGCAAAATGGCATTTTATTTATGCATGTGAATCTAACAAAAATCATTATGAAACATTACTAAATGCAAGTAAATTGCATAGACTTTTCTTGGTTAAACAAACTAGTAATACCAATATATTATAACTCCATCTAGATTTTGTTTGGAAATGAAAATCGATACACCACATGTCTAGAATAAAATAGAATTAACTGATTAAATTTAATGTAATGTTTCCACAATATTCAGATATATTGGATGAATTTCAAAGACATGTAATTAGCATATCTATAAGTTGTAAAATTTTAGAAAGAAAGGTAATGGGTAACACCTTATTACTACTAGCTCTCTCATTAAGCTGGTAGAACATACATAATCTATCTCATGCATTTCAGTATATTCTAATACTATCAAATATTGTTTGTTTTTATCATCCTTCCAACTATCACTTGTGCATGTTGATATGATAATCGACAAGTCCCGACATAACAATGCATTTCTATTAAATCAATTACTTTAATGACACTATTTTATCATGATCTAAATTATTTGTAACTTTCAAGAACATGAAATCAAATATATGCATTGTTTAATTAAGTATTCACTTTCATAATCATTGTATTTTTCTTGCATACAATAATGTTATGAATAAGAGATGATGCAAACATTTATTCATCTGAAGCACTAATTTCTCATTATTTTGTAAGTGTTGATAACAATCATGGTAACAATCCAAACATCCCCAATTTCCACGTTGTATTGTTACCAATAGTCACAAATATACTTTTGAACATTTTTTTTTTTAACAATGGATAATTTAGTAGTGTTTATATTTACTAATTTCTCGCCATACTTATATCTCTGTTTGTTTTAATCTTTTTCTATTGTTTCAACAAGTATAGATCTCTAAACCAAATTATACATTAGTTAAATTGCAATGCCTTGTCTATACTCCTAGTAACTTCACTAGACCTATCGTTTTCATTAAAAATAATGTTAAGGCCAAGTCCCCTTTTGAACTTCATGTCATCCGCTACACCTATGTTGCTCGATGGTACAAGGAAATTAGTATTTTTGCACATTTTTCTTCATGTTATTTTTACCCACATCCAGATTCATTCTTGCCTGGTGAATCATGAATAAAGTTCACACTTTAATTGATAAGGTTGGGTTATCACCCACTCCCACATACCCAATAATTAAGGATTCCAATACTGTAGAGGAAAATGGCATATATGGTCTTTGAACTGAGAACGAATTCTCTTTTAACACATACACCTCACACATATGAACTTCACTTGGGTCTACTCAGTCCTTTCCATTGTAAACGATGGGATGAGAGCCCTGTCAATCAAATGGTGGCTATAACTCTTTAGCAATGCTAACCCTATGCCTTGATTGAGTTTCTATTCCATTCGTCACTTTTGTGCGTTGGTTTATCTAGTCCACCCAGAGTCTTGACATACGCTTCGAGGGATCGGCAGATCGATTATTTCCTGGGTTGTGGCAACGAATCGCCTCTCCTACTATCATGTAAGTTATTTCGTATTCTGTATAACTTAAGTCTAATCTTCAAAGTTTAATGTTGGCATATTCTTTTCTTTATTTAACCCTCCTAAATAACTTTTTCTTGACTTATGGGGTTTCTATTAAAGATTAATTCTCTATATTTCCTGCCATTCGCAACACTACTACTCAGCTGGGGCGTGGTGAAATAGGGAATTCCATGCGCGCACTTTCTCATTCTCTGGAAGTGTAGTCACACTCTCCAGGACTTTTCTTAGTGGAAAAGTAAAATTTTTGCTCAGTTTTGGACTCATAAGTGCTGTTTGAAGGTTTCATAATGTTTTTTTGTATCATGCTACCAATCACTGATTGGTTGTGACTCACCCTCATTCTTAATAGTGGAATTTTAGCTACTTGTTATGCATTTACTTTTTATAGCTCTATAATTTTGACTTCATGTTGAGGGGTTTGTATTTCTTCCAGATCGTTTCATTATGGAGACTCCCCACAAGGTTGCAACATCCACAGATCTCTTCTTCTTCTTCGATAGGTTAGAACCATTATACTTTCATAATTTTGTATATGTATATTTATAGAAAACAATATCCTTGTGAGTTCTCCTATATCCGTTAAGATTATATAATTTTTCTCATTTCTTTCATTTCCTAAAGCCTCCTATAAAACATTTCAGGCTAATGGAGAGACTACCCTTTATAGCTAGCCCTCCATTATAAAGGTAAATGTTAAATTTTAGGACTAGCTATACACAGTTTTATTCTAAATTTCTAATCAAACTTTGTTATCACCTAACAATTTTTTTTTTCTTAATTTTTTGGATGCTCTACAGGTATGTATACATATTTTTGTTTTGTATGTAAGCCTCTTGAACTCACAACCCCATGTTCAATAATCACTAGCCAAACTATAACAGGTCAGTGATTCTCCATAAATCAATTGCCAAATTCTCATTATCTACTATGTTTGCGAGAGACTCACTACCTGATATATATTGAGAAGATATGATTTTAAGGTATTGGGCATTACAGGCTTATTAAATTGTGAAATAGGAATATTTATGATATGATGGTTTAGCTTGCTTCTTATGTGCTATGCATAATGTACTCTTTTATATATGTAATTAACCCTTAGGGTTATATAACTAGTTTATGAGTATACAATATATATTTTTGTTTTAATTTCCCCACTCAGTAAGACCTACACATTTATTTTTCTATTTTATTTGAATGAAACTAATGCATCGTTGCTACTGGTGAGACATGGATTTCATTACTAGATGTATCTTAATTTATCCTTGTTTTTTTCCTTTAAAAAACTGTAAAATTCTCTATTTGTCTTAATGAAACTTATTTGCTATCATAATAAACTTGTTGATGTGGTTTTCCTATTATATTTTGTCTGAATTATAAAAATATGTAGTAGATGTTGTAAGGGATTGTGTTTTGTTTTTTTTTTTTTTTTTTTTAAATTGTATTTATCTAGAGGCAATTTCCTGAATTAATATCACCTATGATCTGGAGCAAGTAAAAGGGTCTAATATTATTCTGACTAAACCTTGTGGCATTGAATCTTTGCATTTTTCTTCTATGGGTGGTATACCGACGAAAAAAATCTAATTAGTAGTGATGAGGTATTCGATACGGGTATGATCTTAAAATTCACATTCTTCCTAATACTACAAACCTCTTTGTTATGATTTTTTCTAATGAGAGAGTGCCTAACTCCTTGGCATACAATTTCATGTATCATTTCTTTATAAAGTTTATTTAAATATCTATATTTGCTTAAAATCATGATCTTACCTATTCCCTAAATAAGAAGGGATTCTGGTAAGCTATTTTAGCACTTCTTTTCTATTTTATTCAATAAATCTCTAACATATGGTTGGTTTCCTTCTTGGTTGATTCAATGCAGACCTAAGCTCTATTTCCATTCCTTCATAATTTAAGTTCAGACCATATTATTTCTATAAGGTTTAGTTTATCTTTTATAATGTTGATGAATCTACATTTTACAATCTATAATTTCTAATGTCTCTTAGTGCTAATCAGGGAAAATTTTGAGAACCCCCCATAAATTTACGTGTATAATAAATGGGCGAATCTCCATGGTATATAGGAAAAATGGAAGGCGATTTTATCAATAATATGATATGTATATATAATTTTTGGGCGAATCTCTCACCAGGCATGGCGAATATTTTACTCAATTATAAAATCTTGTGTTTATTGAATACACAAATGAAATCATTGCATTTCTTTAAAATATCTTTTGAAATCAAAATTACCGAATTACATATCGATA
>APFE030441345.1:66298-77305 GCA_000404065.3 Pinus taeda | reverse complement strand
TTATTTATATTTTTATTAATTTACCATACCTCTTTTATAAATATGGTATTTGGGCCTTTGGCCCATAGGATTCACTAAAATAAAACCTATTCTTGAAAATGGGCGAATGGATTCACTTAAATAAAACCTATTCTTGAAAATGGGCGAATGGAAGGTTGTAACTCCTAATTTCAAGGGCCAAATTTACCTTTTTTACCCTCTCCCTTAAAATAAGGTGGCTATTTGAGGTGATTTGTAAAAATGTACTATGATACAAAATATTCGCCCACTAAAAATTTAAAACCCCTTAATTTCGCCAAAGGGCGAACATTCGCCCCTAAAATCACCCCTAGTGCTAATGATCCTCGGACATGACCTTCCCTTATAGTTATTTAATTGATTGGCAAAAATCATGTTTTTTCTTGCTACAGGGTCTCATAATTCTTTCTTACTTCTCATGAAAATACCAGTTAAATGCTTCAATGAGCTTCACATTTCTAACTTAACAGTTGTAAAAGGTTTTACCGGTGCACACATTTTTAAAGGTCTTATATTAGTAATCTTAACGCTACAACCACTCTCATCATTTTACACATAAATTGTAATTTTCCACATAAAATACTTAGCACAAATATATGCATGAGATTTATTATATATAACTTCTATCCTAACATCTAACTCAATACCCTAAGAAAGTGTTAAACCACTCACCTAAATTTAAAATAATCAACAAAATATAATCACACATATTTACTTATATCAACTTACAAGTTAATATACATAAAAACGATATCATTTGCCGGAATGTTTAATGACATATTCAAAGAAATAAACATGCACGTTTTGTTAACCACAGGCGTTGCAAAATTGCACTAAATGAACACGCTAACCACCTGACCATGAACTGCACATCTAGTTCCCCTTGAGCTGAGAGTACTTTTGAAAGAGATGAAAAAAACCCTTCCTCTCTTCAATACATATTGTTATCCCTTTTTCTTACATAACATATTTTATTTCCTCAATAGTGTCCTACTTTTGAGGTTCTATTTCTTGTGAAGCACTTCTTTCTCTCTCACGTTTCTTTATACCTTCCTCTCATTAGCATATTTCTACAGCTAATGGGTTTCATGGATATTTTTTTCCATCTATTAAATATTATCCGTGGAAGATTTATTATAATCTCATCCATTAGTGAGATTTTTTTTCTTTTCTGTTTGGCTAGAATATCTTACTCTAGTGTCCCATTCCCAAGTAACTTTAATACTTTTATTCATTAATAAAAATTACTTATTACATAAGAATTATATAGTTTTTCTTGCATTTACACAAATCATGGCTTTTCTACCATCCAACCTAACGTGATTCAGTCTAAAAAAAAAAAACAATCATTTCAGGAATAGAGTGGTATTAGATATTTCTACCATTTTTATTAACATCTTCCTTAGTGTTTATTTCCTAGTTACATCCTTATGGAACAATTTTTGATAGATCTCCTACATCTCATCCTATCTCTCCCATGTGGCCTCTTCGGGAGTAAAGTGCTTACATTGCACTTTAACCTGAACGATGGCTTTTTTTTGGATCAAGGTCTCTTTCTTATCGAGTATACATACAGGTTCTACTAGAAAATATTCTTCGGTTTCCACCTGAAGCAATTTCCAATCAATTATATGAGAATTACATGTACATATTTCTTTAAAAAAGATATATGAAACCATTATGCATATAGTATGTTTAGGAAGTGCTAATTGATAAGATACGGTCCCAACTCTACCCAAAATCTCAAGAGGCCCACAAAATCGTGGTGTTAATTTTGTACAAGATCTAGTTCTTAAAGTATTGCCTCTTGGTCTCACGCTTAAATACACATGGTCTCAAAATTTAAACTCCCTCTGTGTTCTCTTCTTATTCGCATAGCTCTTTTGTCTTTCCTATATAGTTTTTGTATTTTTCCTAATTATCTCGACTATCTATTCCATTTCCTGCAAAGCATTCAGTCCTAATATCAATATGTCCTCTGGTTGATTCCACCTAAGAGGGGCGTGGAATTTTATTTTATGACATACATAACTTCAAAAGGACTCATCTTTATAGATGTTTGATGGTTGTTGTCATAAGGAAATTATGCCAGATGTAGAAAATCCTCCCATTTGGTGGGTTTGTCCATGACATACATCCTAAGAATATACTATAAAATATGATTTGTTAGGTCCCTATAATACTACTAATTCACCCTTACTATTGTCATTGTATCCCCTATTTTTATTGTTGTGCCCCTATTCTCCCCATATTGTTATTATTGTGCCCCATAGAATCCCACTATTGTTATTCTTGTGCCTTTATATTATCATCGTTAGCTCGTCTTCGTTATATTGTGACCCCCTAGACTCCTATATATAGAAAGGAGGTTTTTTCACTTGTATCATCCAAGAATTATTCATTTGTGGAATGTAAAGGAGGTTTCCCCCTCGAAGAGGCTGAATTCTAAGGGTTTGGTATCAGAGCTTTGGATTCTAGGGTTTCACCGCTCCAAACAGGTCAGCATTTTCATTATAACATTTATTTTGCGATGTTTCAAAAGCTAAAACAAAAAACCATTTGACAAGAACTCATGTTGAACCTCGGGTCTGAATTTTAGAGCTTGCATCACTACATTTACGAATATATGATCTGAGGAAGTTAGGATTTTTTCAAACTCCAGAATTTCAACTAAAATAGGTCGTCATGGGATTTTCACTATAACTATTTCACTATGCCATTTCAGAAGCTAAACCAAAACCAATTTGAGAATAAATTGTTCTAAACCACGGCTCAGAATTTAAGATCCTGTGTCACTATAGATTCGAAGATATAGTATGAGGAAGTTAGGCTTTTGTAGACCCCTGAATTAAATTACAAAAAAGTCACCTTGTGAAAATCGTCAGCAATATTCCTTTGAGCATCAGATTGAAATTTCATCAGTAGTTACAGAAAAAGGATGGACTGTAATTTCTTGTGTATATTTTGCAGATCCAAAGGTCAAAATAGTGACACGTGGGACTTCCTAAAATTTCGCTCTTCTGAAAAGGTATGTAATCAGGTCACCTTGGGAGATTGTGCTTAACTCTTCCTTGGAGAATCCAATTTTGATCAGACTAGTCGCATTAAAAAGAGGACATATAGGGCTACTACAGGTAACAATTTCAGAACTGGAAGAGATGAAATTACAAATTTATAGTTATTTCAATATCGAGCTCCTAAAATAAAGAAAAGGTGATATGGAGAAGTTTTGATGTAGGGGATTGTGTATTCCTACGGCTACAACCATATAAACAAATGTCCCTCAAGCAAACTAAGAAGGATAATAAATTATCACCAAAGTATTATTGTCCATACAAGGCATTCCAAAAGGTAGGTACTATGGCATACAAATTGGAACTTCCTGCAGCTTCTTGAGTGCACCCAGTTTTCCATGTTTCATGCTTAAAGAAGGTTATAGGTGATAAGATTCCAGTTCAAACAATATTGTCAGAACTTGATGAGGAAGGAAAAATCATATTCGAACCTGAAGCAGTCAAAGAAGCAAGAACTCAATAGCTACAAAATTGATCAATTTCAGAGTAACTCATCAAGTGGAAGAACTTACCCATTGAGGATTCCACATGGGAGGATGGGAATTTTATACAGAAGCACCCAAAACTAATCAAGTGTTGAGGATAACACTTTTTTGAAGGAGAGGGGAATGTTAGGTCCCTATAATCCTAGTGATTCCCCCATTATTATTGTCATTGTATCCCTTATTGTTATTCTTGTGCCCCTATTATCCCCATATTATTACTATTGTGCCCCATAGAATCCCACTATTGTTATTTTTGTGCCTTTATATTATTATTGTTAGGCCAGCTTAGTTATATTGTGACCCCTTAGACTCCTATATATACAAAGGAGGTTTTTTCCTCTATATCATCCAAGAATTGTTCATTTGTGTAATGTAAAGGAGGTTTCCCCCTCGAAGAGGCTGAATTCTAAGGCGTTGATCTATCTTCTTATCTTTTTGTGAGCTGGTTTCCTAACATGATTTTCCCTTTTTGTTTATCCAACCATCTAAGAATGGTATTCAGTACCATAATTTAACTAAGTTCCCATTCCCCCACATAGTTCTCTGCATAATTTAGAGGTGAATTTGGCATCCCTATTTGACACTACCATCTTTGCTACTCCGTGTAGCCAAAATTTTTCTTTCATGAAGATACTTGCTATCCAGGTTGTACCATAAGTGGATTGTACATAATATTATGAAATGTGTTGCTTTACTTAAGGTTTCCACCACCATCATGATATAATTGGCTTTCCTTACGGTCCTCGGTACTCCCACGACGAAATATAAAGAAACCAATTCCCATTTCCATTCAGGAATAAGTAGTGTATTCAAGAATCCAACAAGGTGATGAGATTTTACCTCTACTTGTTGACATTCTAAGCATTTATATAAATATTTTGCCACTTGTTTTTACATACCTGGCCAAAAGAAATTATTTCTTAATGTGGTGATCATCTATTGGCATCGAGTATATCCTTCATATGGTTTCTTATGATATTCATCCAATATCAATTATTTCATGGTATTCACCTCGGGAACATACAACCTATTCTTGTAAATCAACATTTTTTGAGAATTTAAAACATAACTAGGGATGTCATTCTGCTACAATTTTTGTTGAATTTCCAAGTATTTAGGGTCCCTGATTATTGCATTTTTATTTTTTCCCATAAAATTTTACTAATGGTGTTAATAATATTCTCATTATAGCATATTCATTTCTACTTACATCATCTTCTATTATATTGTCTTCCCCTTTTATGTGTCGGATGTCAAACTCGAACTCACTCAGAAATACCATCCACCTAGCTTGTCGGGCATTCAGGTCTAGTTGGCTAAAATATATATTTCAAACTAATATGATCTGTTACCGAGTTGAATTTGTTTCCTAATATATAGTGTCTCCACATCTTTAGGGCATGTATTACAACAACATCTTCTAAGTCATATATAGCATAATTTCTTTCATGTTTTTCAAATTTCTAGACTCATAAGCTACCACTGAATTGTCTTGCATTAAAACTCCTCCTGAGCCTTCCATATAAACATCAATGCATACTATGAACTCCCTATTTGTATCTACAAGTTTTTATAATTGGGGCTATTGTAAGCACATATTCTAACTTATCAAAACTCTCCTGGCATTTGGTTGTCCTTTCAAACTTTTGTCCTCTCTTTTGTATGGATGTAAGAGGATATGTTAATTCAAAGAATCCTTTTATAAATTATTGGTAATATCTTGTGATCCCCATAAATGAATGGACAACAGACACATCCTTTTATATGGGCCAATTGACTACGGCCCTAACCTTCTCAAGATCAACTGCTAGTCGTTCCTTTGAGATGATGTGTCCCAGATGCTATATTCTATATATATACAATTCACATTCACCAAATTTGTCATATAATTGTTGTTCTCTTAGTGTTTGCAACACTAATTTCAATTGCTCTCTATGTTCTCATTCATTTTTGGAATACGCTAAAATATCCTTTATAAATACCAAGACACATTTATCCAAATATTTATGAATTATATTGTTCATTAGGCATATTAAGGTGGTTGGAGCATTGAAAATACCAAATGGTTACACTAAAAACTCATAGTGACCATATCTAGTTTTGAAGGAAGTTTGTAAATATCCTCATCTTTTATTTTGAAGTGATGATATTCAATTCTTAAATCAATTTTTCGAAAAACATTTCCCACCCTTACTTGATTAAAAATATCATCAATGTAGGGAAATGGATGTTTATTTTTAATTCTTAACTTGTTTAATTGTCAATAATAAATACACAATCTAAAGGTTCCATATTTATTTTTGACAAATAACACTAGAGCCCCCCATGGTGATACACTAGGTCTAATATAGCCTTTCTCCAATAGTTTTTACAATTGCATTTTCAGCTCCAATAACTGTGGTGTACTCATTCTGTAAGGGGCTCCTAATAATAAGGCTACACTGGGTACCAAATCAATGGAGAAATATATATCTATGTGGAGGGGTAAATATGGGATTTCCCTTGGAAAGACGTCTTCAAATTCTTTAATAATTGGCAGTCCATAATTATAATTTTTCTCATTGTTGTTCACTCATCTCCGTTAGTGTTAGTCTTTTCATCCTTCTTCCAGTGATCAAAAATGCTATTACACAAGTGATTTTAATGTGTCAACGTCAAATTTTATCATTTCAGTGTGTCTTCAAGTAAAATTTAGTCACTAGGCATTAGGTCTGGGGTTTGATTTTACCCTTGTTAAAGTTGTCCAAATGGTGTTCCATGTCATCATTCAGCTGAGTCTACCATCATTCAGATGGTTTTCATCATCATGTCAAGTTCCATTGGGTCATTTCACACCTTTTTCATGTTTTAGTTGCGCCTATGGCAAGGTTCATTTCCCTCTCCTAGGGTTTTGAAGCTAATTTCTCTTGGATGGTCAAATCATCAGAAAACTTGTATCCTGATGTTCATACACCTTCCCCTATCCTTAAAATACCTTATCAAACACTTCCCATCGCTAAGCTTCCTGAAATCCCTCATTTTCATACAAACCCTAGTTCCTTGCTACAACCTGGCAATTTTCTATGGTTGGGCCCGTGTTTTGCCTTTTTGGACCCCTTCCCCTCACTCAATTTCTGAGGTTCCACTTTTCGCTACTTCCTATCATCCCTCCACACTTCCCAAAATTTTCTCAAGAATTTGGAAGCTCTCTATCCCCTTCATTCTGCTTCATTCCGGCAAATCCCTTGTCCCACACATCGGGATATGTTTCACTCAAATAATGTTTCTGAGCAATGGAAGATGAATTTGGAAAAAATGAGAGTTTTTTTTGTTGACAACAGACTAGGGAAGAAAAACCTCCTTCACATTTTACATAGGTGTCATAGTTTTAAAGAAATATCAAAAATACAATGGTCTCAGGAGAATTGATGTACCTCTAGAGTGACCTCGGGAAAATCACATTTTCTCCTAGCTCGGTTGGTAAAATGACTTGATTGATGATCAAAATGACAACTAGAGACAAGTATATTTTTAATGAGATACCCTTAGCTCAATTTGGGGTTGAGAAAGACATTCAAAAGTTTCCCGTAACAACACTCTACCTTGAGGCAGCCTCATATGGCATAGTTCGACCAGTCTTCGGAGATTTGATCTTTGACAGATAAAATGAAATCCAAATAAACAAATTCTAGTTTTATTGGAAATTAGACACAAATATATTACTAATGAGTTATCTTGAGCTCAATTTGGGGTTGAGAAATACATTCAAAAGTTCCCTGCAATAGCACTCTACCTTGAGGCAGCCTCATCTGGCACAGTTTGACCAGTCTTGCGAGATTTGATTTTTGACAGGGAAAATGAACTCCAAATAAAACAATTCTATTGGGGATGGAAATTAGCCAGGACAGGCTTTCTAACGAGCTGTCCTACACCCAATTTGGACATCAATAAGGCCTCCAAAACTCACATGGAAAAGAGCGCAAAGCATAGGAGGAGGAGCACGACGGTTTTATAAATATTTTCACTCCATATGGTAAGTTATACAAGTGGCCAAGTAAGGCAAAGGGTTACCCAAGCCATTTTTCATGTTTGTGACACTACACCTATAGTTTGTGCTTGGCTCTCCTCCTTCATTTGGTGACCCTTTGTCGTTCTATCTCTTGATGTCACATTCTATATATTTTATGCAAACCATTTGCAAAGCAAGTGGGTTGGCTGGCTTGTAACTTCTGGGAGACTGTGCAAAAGAAACTTTGTTTCTGCATTGTATATTTTTACAAAGAATTAATGAAAGGCAACAACTCTCATTCATGAAATTCATGTGGTTGTGAGTGTAGCAAATTTGCCTGTTATGTTTCATATGTATCTTGTTATGTTTCATAGTTCATTTCATATTCATTTATGGTGAAATTTTTCGAGTGAGATCAGGTAGAATTCAATTCTATTGCTCTACCTGTGGGAAAATTTCATGTTCAGTGTTTCATTCTTCTGTTGAAAAGGATTCATGTTGTCCATGCCCTTTTCGCCTTCTTAATCAATCTCTCCATTTCTTTGTTATGTTCCATAGTTTCATTTCGTATCCATTTCTGTTGAAATGTTTCGAGTGAGATCAGGTAGAATTCAATTCTATTGCTCTATCGGTGGGAAAATTTCATGTACAGTGTTCATTCTTCTGTTGAAAAGGATTCATGTTGCCCATGCCCTTTTCACCTTCTTAATCAATCTTTCCATTCCACCATATTTTAAAACTAAATTGCTATGCTTTCAGCCTACCTTGCATCACGAAAAAATATGTGCCTTTATGTTAAGTTCTCCGTTCATTGAGGTCCAATGGTCCCATAACATCCCAGAAATACAATCATTCATAAAAATCACTCCTTACTTTCATTTTCACTTACTAGCCGAAGACAAATAGTTCATTGTAAGTCATCTCAGGCCATTTCATTTACTTATTCACTGAGAATGACTCGGAGAGAGCCCTCTCCTATTCTGGTAGGGCTAGCTGCCAAACTCAGCGTGGTTTGTGGTTACCCTAAATTTCGCCTTCTTTCAGCCTAAGGTGGATTTAGGTGCTAACATAGTGGCGACTCCACTGGGGAAGAAAAAGGTTTGCTTGAACATTTTCTTGCCCTAGGACATATCTCAAGTTCAGATCTAATGGTTGATGGTGGACAACGATCAGACAGAAGACGATTGAAATCATTCACCTAGCGACTCCATTCACTGAAGAAACCAGTAATGGGTGCTTCATGGTGACTCCACTGCAGAGAGGTCAGTAGCTTTGAGATGTTTTTCAAGATGGATCAAATTGCAAGAAGATATGCTCCCATGAGCCGAGATCACATCCCAGGCTTCCCAAATAAAATTCCAAAGGTAGATTGGTCAAAGAATCTGCCTATGTTTAAAAATGATGGTAAGAAGGACGTTGCTTTATATCTTGTTTGATTTCAAATGCATATTCGCAAGTTGAAGGTTGATTTTCCTGAAGATTTCTTAATGAAGATATCCATGGCCACTCTAGAAGGTGAAGCCCAATCTTGGTATGAAAATTTGCTTGCTGCTTGTATTTACAGTCTAAAGGATTTTCATGACCTATTCATTGAAATATATAAAGACTCTTATCCATCATTGAATCTAGTTCATGATTGTTGCAAGCATGCTTATGGTTTTATTGAGAGCCTTGAAAAATATTATGGGGGGGATAATTTTATGGATCATTGGATCATGGAAGCCCTGTATGAAATTCCCTTTCAGCAGCGTAAAGACAATCATGAAAATTTGCAGCATGATCAAGATTGTAGTACGGTGGAAGATGAAGGAATTTTGCATCTTGATAATAAACATGAATTACATGAGATGGATCAGCAACATGAGGAAAATTTATATACTCCTTTTCTTGAAAATATTGAAGACAATCACTATTTGAGCAAAAGGAGACAAAAGGTCTCATCTCCTTTGTCTGAAAAGGAGATAGATCAACTCTTGCACGGTCATGTTCCAGCTTAAGCTAAAGCAGATTTGCAGTGCACACATGGTCAAGAAGTGTTGGTGAAACTTCTTCCTCTTTTGAAAAGGATGACAGTCCGGTGAACATCTTAATAGATCAGCAAGTTGAAGATGTCCATATGACTGAAAGTGATGAAAGAAAAATGGTCGGTTCAGATTTGTCCATAGAAGAAGACAAAGTTTTGGGTCCAACTATTCTCATGTCATCAAAACAAAGCCTTCATGAAGAGGTAATCGAATCAGCTCATGGACAGCAGGATGAGAACTTTGTTCAAGTAAGTGAAAAGCTTTCTTTGGATGAATGTATGGTAGATGATAAAAATGTTAGTGTTGGGTTTCAAGAATCATCCGAAGTTGCTTTCCTAATGATTGATGAATGTGATGAATGTAATGAGAATATGGTTTTCATATCATGTCAAGATGATCAAAAATATATTCAGGCTGTAGAAGACCAGAGCAATCAAAATTGCCATTGAGATTCTTCTTCATATGTCTCATGTCTTGAAATGCTTTTTGAACAGGAAATCAACTCATCTGCTTGTTCATAATTGTTTGAATACAAGGAACATACTTTTTCTGAAGTACATTATAAAGGAAGATCAGAATCAAAAGAAAAATACATCTTGTTTCTTTAGTAGTAGGTAAATCTTCATGTTTTTCGTGATCCAATGGAAAATCTGTTACAGTCAGCAGTGAAGGTCATTATTGCAGTATTCAGTGATGAAGGAGATCATGGCCAATTATATTTTTGGATGCCCAGTTACCAGCATCAGTTGTTGACCAAAAGATTCGATCAGAACAATCAGTCAAGAAGCCATCTTCTTGATTCGTTACATTGGCAGTTTGATATAGTTTGATGATATATAGTCTTGTAAAAAATAAAGGTGGTCATGTACTACCACCAAGCTTTAAGTTTTAAGGTCAGTAAAGTTTCTTTAGTCATGTCAGTTTGCATTGAGTTAGTTTGAGTCAAGTTTCATGTCAATAAATTGAGTCATGTTGGTTTGTTGGAATAATGGACTCCATAGCCCAATGGACAAAAGGCACTATATAGCTCTTTCAGAGATCTGTTGTTCTTGGCACCTCCAAGGAGCTACCATCCCCCATTGGAGCTAATGTTAGTGTCAGCCTTTGCAGTCTTCTTCCAGTGATCAAACATGCTATTACGTAAGTGATTTTAAGGTGTCAAGGTCAAATTTTATCATTCCAGTGAGTCTTCAAGTAAAATTTGGTCACTAGGCATTAGGTCTGGGGTTTGATTTTACCCTTATTAAAGTTGTCCAAATGATGTTCCATGTCACCATTCAGCTGAGTCTACCATCATTCAGAGGGTTTTCATCATCATGTCAAGTTCCATTGGGTCATTTAACACCTTGTTCATGTTTCAGTTGTGCCTAGGCAAGGTTCATTTCCCTCTCCTAGGGTTTTGAAGCTAATTTCTCTTG
>APFE030441345.1:12872-64561 GCA_000404065.3 Pinus taeda | reverse complement strand
ATTTAGGTGCTAACAGTCTCCACATGAACATAAAGACTTGATGCCCTTTTCATACACTCTTCTTCATCTATAAGGCTTAAATTTGTCTAACTGATATGGGTTTTTGTATGCCTTGGTTTATTTGATTTTGTCCCTTCTCATTCATACAACTCATTGTTCTTTGTAAAGTGTTTATAACGTCTCCTTGCTTTTCCACCCTTTTCATGCCTATCAGCATGTCATATGATCCTAAGGGAAGTATGTTTAGGTTTATTGTTATGGTATATCCTTTTAAATCAATATGGCATTGCTTTACCTGGTTGGCTACCCTTCCCTCGGTGCTAGTTGCTAACTAGACTAACCAAGTAGTTTGTTGTAGCAACTACAACTGCCATCCAAAATTTAGCCTTAGCTTCCTTTTGGAGGTTCCCTACCAACCATTCTTAACAACATATCTTTCATTGCATAAGCACATAGGCTTCAATATAGTTTTAGTGGCCTACCAGCCTATGCATGTCAACTCCTTTCTCTCACACCATAGGCTCCCACTCTAGACTTAGGGAATTTTCTAGCTTAGATGCTTACTCCAAAAATTGTGCAATTCTAGAGGGGAACGAGCTTTCTCTCCAGAAATTGTGCAATCTTGCTTGGATCTAGATATGTGCAATCCAGCGAAGTAACCTTCCCTTGAGAAACTACAGAATCCAGCCCAACACTAGGCTACATCTTAGAAATTGTGCAATTCTCACTAACATCCAATGCTTCAGTCGAAAAATTGCGCAATGCATGAGGGACAACTAGTCTTTCTCATCACAGAAGCTACACAAATCCCATCCTGGGGCTTGTAAACTATTGCATGTTCTTTCAGGTAGAATGGTTCACAATAAGAGTGAGCAATACTAATTTGCATGCATGGGCTTCTTTTCATGAAAAAAGAAAAAAACATCCCTAGTTTTTAGAGATCTATTTTTAGTAGTTGGAGGTTACATGCAAAGATCATTTAGGAACTTCCCTCCAAGTGTCGCTTTTTCCTATATTTGTGGAATCTGCATCATAATCTTCGTCCTTTTCAAAATTATTTATTCAATGTTGTAGAGCTCATGCCTCACATCAATCTTGGAGCTCTGACATCCCACATTGCATCTAGGAGTCTTCAACACATTCAGCTCAAATTTTTCCCAGTAATTCTTCTTTTCATGTCATTTGTTTCTTTACTTTCCATGTTTTATTTTGCTTTATATGAATGTTGTTTTCTTGGTTTTGTTGAATGCTTGTTGTTGTTTTAATGTATGTTATCTTGTAGAAGCATTATTTCAAGTTTTTCATTGCAT
This sequence comes from Pinus taeda, assembly GCA_000404065.3. NCBI lineage: Eukaryota > Viridiplantae > Streptophyta > Pinopsida > Pinales > Pinaceae > Pinus > Pinus taeda. The sequence continues at coordinate 63,251 of APFE030441345.1, read as the reverse complement.
CTAATTGTTGTTAGATGCATGACACTATTTTTGCACTAACAGTCACCATTGTGATGACTCGCTCCACAAACATGCTTTCTTTCCGATTTCTGAATCTTACACTCACTCTTTGCATGCATGATCATTCACTCTTGTTTACACTTATCTCCGCCATGAATTCAAAAATTTTCACGTTTTCAGTCACCCACCAACAGCTCTTGGATGCCTTTGCCCAGACCTTACCTTGCCCAGACAACAATTTACATTTCTAAGAGTGAAGGCTCTTCCTTGCATCTAAAAACTATGTAAATATGGCTAATACTAACCTCTTCCTTATATAATTCTGGGAGGGCGTGCCCTACTCGTTCCAAAAGTTACACAATGGACTTTATGGGTTTGCATGTCATTGCTAACTAAAACTGTGCATTGTTGAGTTTCAGTCCTCAATAGGCTAGGTTGGACTATGTGTTACATAGTTTCAGCAGATAGTCAACCTCCTGATAACCTAGACTATGCATTTTACATTTTTGGTAGTCAATTTCCTAGCCTCTTCATGAAAATTTTGCAATCTTTATTGTCAGTCACGCAAGTATATTGCATGAAAGTTCTCAAATTTTTTTTGGTTTTAAAATGACATATTGCTTTCCATGAGTATTGGTATCTTTCTAGGTATCATAGGTGTTCTTCTATCACTCAGCAGTTCAAGCTCAATGGACTCCAAGAGAGAAGTGTCAAAGGACACCATCAAAAGTGCAACTTGAGATAGAATTGAACAAGTGTCTATGAGCTTTCCTATTAACAAAGACACCAAGATTTTCATAGACAAGGACATCAAGAAGAAATGGTAGGACATCAACGACACATTCTAAGGCACATTTGAGGAGAATCTGGAGGATTGCGAGCTTTATCTCAATATTCAAAAGTTTGGCTTGTACTGAACTACATGCAGGTATCCCACATTTCCATGCGCGAACACGATCCACTAGATTGTCTTGCACACTGATCCCAAGATGATGATTTTGAGCAGTGTCAACAGGACACAGCATGCTACCTTCAGGGTGGAGGAATTTCATGAGATGTATCACTTTCCACAGTCGATGATGACAATGGAGAAACCATTCAGCAAATGCAACAGCAGTGCAAACTGAAGATATACCTTGAAGAGGTGGGTGAAGGGGCTAGCCTAACCTGGGACAACACCCAGGAAGGTTTACAAGAGGAAGATACTACAAAAGGCATATTAGTACTTCGTCATATTTTCATGCTGCTTATACAACCAACAAATTACAAAAACCTTCTCGCAAAGTTGGGCGATTGCGTTGGACCAACTCGCCAGTGAAGGAATACCATGCAATTAGTATGACATGTTGGCTCTCAGGTTGAAGTAATAGGTGACAAAAGCCTGGTATTTGCCTGACGACCAGTAAGCAGAAATATACATGACGGCATACATAACTGATGTAGTTCATGCCCATCAATAGTCCCTAGGATTAAGTTGGGCACGGACACCTTCCATAACCTTTGTGCACACTTATTGCAGATTGTTCTCCAAATGTAGTTTCCGTGGAGTTATCACATAGTTGTCGAACCACTTTGTCAACCAGGTGTATGAAATGATATTTGATCATGACCCACCTTGCATGTCACATGTAATGATGGTGGAATTGATGAACATAGAATATTGGTATGCCTCACCAATTGGTACCTTCATATGAATGTACAGTGTGGAGAAGGCTCTACATGTTTTCACCGAAGTTTTCCATGGACAAGCTCATCATGAAAACGGTGTCATATCAAATCTCGAATGGATTTTCGGTGAGACTCCATAGGAAGAGGAAGCCAACCTAGCTCAATATTCCTTTATGAATTGGGTTTTCCGAGATTCAAAATCTCAAGCATGTTGAGGCCATGATGGAGGAGTTCAAGAGATTCACCTTCAACACCAGCAGGTTCAATCCATATGACCTGCATTGCTTGGTGAAGGACCATTGTGCGAGATTGTGGCTTTCTTGGATCCAAAGGGTATGTGATTGGCATGAGGAAGACCCATGGAGATATTGTTATCACTCCTCCAGGCTCAATGAACTGGTCGACATAGCTGTAGAGTGGTTAGCGAAGCAGAGGGAAGTAGTAGAAAGGTTATTGATATTACAGTGGTTTCACAAAGCCTCAATTTCAAAGCATATCAATTTGTGATGAAAGAAGCTTTGGAGATTGAGGCTAAGAGGTCATAGCACGACAATAGAATCACACAAAGGAAGAGAGAAAAATGAAATATGGAGAAACAAAAAATGAGTTAGAAGAGTTGAAGAAACAACTCTGGGTAGAATAGGAGTTGTGCAGAAGAGAGAAGGAAGCACAATAGGGATGGACATAATAGAGGGTGTAGCATATACATATTAATGAAACTATGCCAATATAGGTTATAGCCTCATCCAAGTAGCTGGTACAAAGAAGATAGGGTGAGCAGTCACAGGAGTAGGAGTTAACTCAAGAAATTAAATAGATACTAGAATATATGGATATGGATAGGGTGCAACTAGAGTTAGATCACGATATTGACCTCATGGTTCATAGCTAAGAGGTCACCCCACTAGTTTCATCAGATCTAGAAGAAGAGCACGTCCCAAGCGATCAAGGAGACATAGATATCCTTGAAGACAATTCAGAAGAAGATTTGCATGACATATCTTTCGACGAGTTGCAACATAGAGTTCTGCAGCCATGCAGAGTGCCCACTCTTGATGTTCACATATCTCCTGCATATTATAAAGAATGAGTGATCATATCTGATGTGCGCAAGCATCCATAAGTGTTGGCTGATGCTACCAGAGAATATGTCGAAGACACGAACTCAAATGTTTGATTCTTGATACTAGAGAACGAGCGCATGGCTAAGGAGTTACAAGCATCCAAGCAGGGAGGCGAATAGGCAACATCATCTACCAGAGTAGAGTTGAAGAGAGTGATATTGGATGAAGTATTATCCCTTGAGAAAGTCAAGTGAATGTTGTATTCCAAATTCGATAATGTGCATAAGCCAGTTGTCCATATCAACAATTTGTAGCAGCACTGTACTAGGAGAGCACACATCTTTTCAAATTCACACACTATTGTCGATCGCATGAAAACATGGACAATGAGGTACAGAGGATCCCCATTTCATTTTCCAATGAGGATGAAGCCAAGGCAAGTAGAGTTGAAGGCACATGTCTGGAGTCATATTCGGAACTATGAGGAAGTCTTGCAGCTCATCACCAATTTGCAGGCTTCACATGCATGGGTGTTTAGAAGCATGGATGTCATTATGGACATGCATGTGATCCCATCTATTGGCACACTCACCAAGGCAAAGTCAAAGAACCAAGTCCAACTCAAGCTAGACATGCACTTTGATGATTTCATGCACATAGCCACTAGCGCAGACTTGGAGATCAATATGTTCTTGGTCTGGCTGCACTCGAGACTGTGATGTGCATGTTATCAGACAAGTTGGGAAAATGTGCCAAATTAGTGTACCCAAATACAATGGAGGTGAGAGTTCACTTTCAACAAGATGTCACCATTGAGCATGCAGACACCATCACAAATTACCAAGCTTAGCATCAGTTCCGCACCGTCGACTATCATGAGGATGTTGAAGAGTTGGTCTTCCCATAGCTATCTAAGACTTAGTAATTTCGTGGATGGCTTGTTCAAGCCCATTTTGTCTCACTTAGGTACATGTGCAGCTTATAATGTAACATTTTGTGAAAGTGAAACACCAAGTGTCAATACTAGAGTGTAACAATCATGTACTAGTTAAAGAGTCATGACATAACATGAAGAGTCACAAAGGGGAATGCCAAGGGTCACCCCACCCTTTGCTATTTATAGAACCTCATAACTCATTGTACAGGATTTTGGGAGCCATTTTTTCTATAAGTGTATCTTATAGAAAGCTTGGAGTGTACTGTAACGAGCCTTGGCTTCTCCACAGTGCCAAGCGAGTATATCTCTTTGGCAGAGAAGAAGGCTAGTGACTGTACCATTCCATTGTTGGGACTAGTGGTTGGTCATAGTTGTATGTATGATTGGAGCTTTCACTTTCTTAGTATAACAGAGCCAACACATTTCATGCATATGTTGTTATTGTATTTCAACTATCTTAGTTACTCTAATGATATATGTATTTCCTATTTACGCATGTATGTATGGACTTTTCTATATATGTTTGTATGAACCTTATTGAGATGTGCTATTCGTTTAACCATTGCTTTGGATCATTGGATAACCTTATTCCCACCTTGTGATGCATCTCTCTAGAGTGTTCCCCTTCAAGCCACCTACTATCACAGGTTTCTAAGCGGCACACTCATACCCCGACATGCACCTTCCATAACTTGTTTCATATGTCACACCCTTGCTACCAATAAGGAAATCTTAGTCACCTCAACCTTAGTCAAGGTGATATCATACTACCCAATACTGGGACTACTACACCAAATGGTCTCAGATCTAGTTGGGACTTCTTATTGAGGAGATCCCTTGACATGTTGGCAAGTACAACACCATCAACATTTCTAGTGCTAGAAGGATGGTTTATGACAATGTGACTCCTCACATCCTGTGTTGAATCTTTGCATATCTGTCATGGATATCATTAGACTCCTCCCTTTGTGATGTCTATCTAATGTTGAACTTGTTGACATTATGAGGAATTTTTATGGTTTCTTCTCTGAATCTGTGTATAATGGTGAAGGTGAAGTGGCCTAGCCTAAGTACTTACATGAATTTCTTGCATTCCTTGAGGATGCAAATGAGTTCGATGAAGTTGAGGTTAGCATGTTTCTTTCTCATGCACTTTGCGAATCCCCACAACATTGGTGCCATAACATGCCTCACAGTTGTGCGAACTCACTTAAGAAGTTATGTGATATAACTGAATCTACTTTCCATCCTTTTGATCCTAAACTTCTTGACAAAAAAAAATTGAAACAACATAAGACTCTGCGTGAATCACCTATCGATTTTTGGAAATGCTTATGTGTACATTTGTTTGAAGCTCTGAAAAACCATATGAAATCTCAATATATTTGAGACAGATTTGAATATTGTGTTCACAAATTACTCAATCCCAAGATGAAGTTCAAGTTCAAGCCCCACTCAACATACTTCTATGATGGAGCTGGGCAATCACAAGTGGACATAGTCACTGTCACAAGTGACTATCCACCTTCCCCTCATTAAACATCTCCACCACCACAAAGTGATGTGGGAGAACATACACACACATATCCTCCCAGCATCACTTCTATCATTTTTCATGCAAATTTAGTTGCGAAGCCGATGGGTTTTCACATGCATACATTACCTCAACCTCTCTCCTCATGTTCTATTGATCCTACGGGTTGCATTGTCTTGTGTTTGTCTATTCAAGACTCTACACCTATTGTGAATGAGGACCAAGCCATTGATGGAGTTGGTGTTGTACAACAAAACTACATTGTCATCCATGATAAGTATGACTAGGAACCTAAACATCAACCTGTGGTGAAGGATGATCTCCTTCTGTCTGTGCCTCCTTCGATTTTTCCTGACACATTTGGTGGTTCTGATATCTATGACTTTGCTTGTGTAAACTCCTCCATGGATGCATCCACTACTGATGATTCATAGAGCACACCCAATGTTAGTCCATCATTCGACAGTGGAGAGGAAAAATTATTCATTGAAAATCCACTTGATTTTTCATCTTCTTTTTTCAGAAACGTAGAGGGTGAACATTCTTCCTTCTCATCTACCCCTCTATTTTATTTATCTAATCATGAGGATGCCGATGAAATGATCTATTATTTTAATTGTAGCTATCATGATCCCTTTACTCCCATATTTGATCATGATGATGACTATATCATTGTTCATGTTTCATAGCCACCAGTTTATGATGATCTATCTATTGACATAGTCAAAATCCCGCAGGCTATCGAGGCACTTCAACCTAAGATGATGGTTATGTCAGGCCCTTGTTTTCCTGACGTTGGTTTGACTTTTGATCAGGAAACCGTTGAAACACCCAAGTCTCCTCATCACTCATCTATATGAATTGAAGATCAATCCCACACACAGATTTCATTTCCTCCACTTGAACTACATGATCCCATTGCTCATGCATTGGACGAATCTTCCATAACAAGCACACTTGCACGACGCAAGTTGTCTATTTTTCTCGCATTTGGTTGCATGTCATAGTCAAGTGAGTGTACATGCTTAACTTCTACACGTAGTGTAGCACAACACCATGGTAATTCCATAGATTGTATGTCATGCCCTTTCACTCATTTCTTTTATGTGGATGCATTTAATGCTAGGATGAGTTTGTCTTCATTGTTATATATTTAATGTTTGTTGGTTCGTGCAAATGTGTTGTTCATGAACCATGCCTTGACCAACATGGGTCGACCAATGCACTGGTGGCTGCATTGAAAATATCACTTCACGTGATCAAGCCCATGCACCATTAGTTTAGGAGTAGGAGTAGTGTTTTATTTTTCTTGTTTGCATGCATGCATGTTTTCTTCTGCTCTTTGTTTGTTTGTTTTCTTGTTTTCTTGTTTATGCTCATAGGTTAGTTTAACATGAAAGCATGCGTGACTCTTGAAATAAGCAAGGGTAAAGTACAAGAGGACTTGTGTAGTTATGATACTTGGTTATCTATTGTCATGTCTCTTTATGTACAACTTTTTATCTTCAATCCATGATACACCAATGGAACATAAGTTATGTTCGAAGTGAACCTTGATGAAAACACAATTCTTCCTCATTAACTAGTTACGCCAACTCTAATCGGTTGCTTTGGGTTAACACTTGTCAAGTTAGTCGAGTAGAGTAAGGTGAGGGGAAAAACCTTAACAAGTATGTCAGAGCTATATACAAATACATCTCTAAAGGAACCACCTCTTCTGCTCTCAATAATTTCTATACATAGTTATGAAAAATGAAAAATAAAAATAAAAACAAAATGCCAAAAAATTTTAAAAATTAAAAAATGAGAAGAGAAAGGCTTCATGTGCAGAGAGGTTATGAAAGTAACTCTACTAGGGTACTAACTAGGCTCACTCACAGTGAAGCATTCCTTTTGTTTCTGTGTGACTCTGTCGAGGTATTGTCCAAGCTTGATGGTAATGGAGCAACACCAGAGATGAAAGTTAAAATCCTACTATGATATTTCTTATGCACCAATATACCCCTCATCCCAATCAAAACATATGTGTTGACCTGGCTTGGAATGTGTACCGAATAATGAAGATCATGGTAGGTGCTACATCTTTCAATCAATCTAGTGTGGAGTCCAAGATGATCAAATAACATAACAACACTTTCAGAGCAATTAGACTTGCTTTTCATGTAGCAAGTTACATTCAAAGAGCTAGAGTTCTACGAATGTGTTGCCAACTATTGTAGTGGCTAAAAGCACCCTCCAAAATTTTGGCTTCACTTCAATTTGGAGCCCCTCTACCAACCATCCTTAACATCCTATCTTGCACGTAGTAACTAAATAGGCTTCAACTGAGTTTTAGTGGCCTTCCAGCCTATTCAAGACAACTTGTTTGTCTCCCACCACAGGCTATCATTCTGGACCTAACCAATTTTCTCGTTGAGATGCTCACTCAAAAAATTGTGCAATTCTAGAGGGGAACCACCCTTCCCTCCAGAAATTTCATAATCCTACTGGGCTCAATAAATGCATAATCTAGCCAGGAATCCTTCCCTCCTAAAACTGTCTAATCCAGCCCAACACTAGGCTTCAGCTCAGAACTTGAGGAATGTTGACTGATAGCCAGGGCTCTAGTCCAAAAATTGCATAATACATGAGGGACAACCAGTCTTTCTCAGCCCAGAAATTGCACAGATCTCATCCCCAAGCTTGCAGCTACTGCATGTGATTTCAAGTTGGCAGGTTCCCTCCAGGACTGAGAAATCCTGGTTTGCATGCATGGGCTTCTTTTCCTAAGAAAAGAAAAAAGCAAAAAGCAAAAAAACCTCCCTAGATTTTAGGGATCTATTTTTAGCAGCTAGAAATTACGTGCAAAGATCATTTAGAAACTTCCCTCCAAATTTTGTTTTTTCCCATATTTGTGGCATCCGCATCTAAGCCTCATGCGTATCAAAATTATTTATTTGATGCTATAGAGATCATTATTCACATCAATCCTGGAGCTCTAACATCCCACAGCACATCTATGAGTCTTCAACACATTCAACTCAAATTTTTCCAGGGAAGTCTACTTTTCCTGTTATTCGCTTCTTTTCTATTTTAGTTTTTATTTCACTTTGTATGAATGTCGTTGCTTGGTTTTGTTGAATTCCTCCTTCCATTTTAATGTATGTTAGGTTATAGAAGCATTGTTTCAATTTTTTCATTACATCTCACTGTTGTCGCATGGATGACATTATTTTTGGATTGACGATCATTGTTGCAGTGACTTGGTTTCCCATTTTGTGAATCTTGCACACATTGTTTGCATGCATGGTCATCAATCCTATTTAGACTTATCCTCACCACGCATTCAGAAATTCCCATTTTTCCAGTTGCCCATCGGTGGATGAGGGCTTCCTTGGCTTGAACCTTCCCTTGCCTAGAAAGGAAGGTGCATTTCTGATAGTGAAGGATCTACCTTGCTTCCAAAAACTATGCAAACCTAGCCAGCAATGACCTTGAGGTTTTCATTGTGTAATTCTGGGAGGCAGTGCCCTATTGGCCCTTAGAGTTGCACAATGCAGTTTGTGAGTTTGCATGTGGGCTTGCATTCTGAAGTTTCAGTCCTCAACAGGCCAAGATGGACTGTGAATTTTGTAGTTTTAGTAGTCATTCAGCCTCCTGACAGCCCGGACTATGCTTTGGACGATTTTGGCAGTTAATCTCCCAGCCTCCTCCTAAAAATCTCCCAATGTTTGTTGTCATTAACCCAGGTATATTACATGGCAGTATTCAAATATGTCTTGTCTTTAAACTAATAAATTTATTTTCATGAGTGTTGCTATATAACTAGGTACCGTAAGTGTTTGTCTGTCTCTCATCAGTTCAATTTTAATGGCCTCCAAGAGAGTAGGGTCAAAGGACACCATCAAAAGTGCAATTGTAGATGTAGTTGAACAAGTGTTTGTGAGCTTGCCTATTCTTAGTGTCTGTTAGTTCTGTTAGTCACCAGTGATCAAATATGCTCTTACAAGTTTTGTTTTAGGCTCTCAAGTCAAAATTTTATCGTTTCATTTGGTTTTCAAAATAAAAAATTGGTCATTGGATAGTGTGTCTAGGTCTATTACTACTTCCTTTCAAAATTTTCATGTTCTCGTCACTCCCATCAATCACATGGATGTGCCATCGCTGAGAGGTCATCATGAATGGAAGGGGAAATTTTGTAAAAAGATTTTAAATGATGTTTTCAAGTGTTTTGTGGCATCAAAAATTAATAATGCTCATAAAAGACTTAAAAGAACAAGGTTCAAACATGCAAAGTCATTCTTCGAAAAGAACAAGTGGGTCCCATCCCTACTCAAAAGGGATCAGCTCAACTCATCAAAGGAAAAAGGATAAAGGAAAAATTCATTTTTACTCATATACCTCCTATACCCTTCATACACCATCTCCCACACTTTCCCTCATCAAATTCCTCATTTCATAACTTTTCCTCACAAAACATAGTGCCTACTATGCATTTCTAGACTATGACTGTATTTCCTAGTTTTGCATCTCTTCCCGTCCCTCAAATCCAAAAATTGTGCTTCCCCTCACTCCATCACATCCATCCCTATCTCCCCAAATTTTCCTAATAATTTAGAGACCCCCTAACCCCTTCATCTCCCTCAATTCCAAAAACTTCCCAAATCTCTTTTTTTCCCTACACCAAACCCTAATTCCCCCTTCCATTGACTTAGGGTTTGCTATGGATTCTAATACTATTGAGTAGAGGAGGAGTAATGGAGGTCATTGTAGTAGGTATGAGCCAAATTCAACACATGAAATCATGTCTTCACCATTTCTCAAGAAATCATTCCAAGAGACAAATCATTTGACACAAATTTGGACAATCTTACTTCAAAATTAGTTCCTAAAGTAAGGAAGATGAATTTGGAGACGTGAAAGAAGATTTTGTCAAGAATCAAGCAAGGAACAAAAACCTCCTTCATTTTATAGACAAGTGTTATTGTTTTGGAGAAATACCAAAAATATTGTTGCTATAGGAGCGTTGTTGTACTTCTCGAGTAGTCTTGGGACGGTTGGGTAGTTTCGTTCAAGTTTCATTCCATGAAGGGGTAGCTTGCTGGGGAAATAAACGCAGGGGAAGGGCAAGAGTGCCTTCTCCATCACACTCGGAGAAAACCCCAAAAATTGTTAAATACAGAAGCTTAGGAGAGTAGGGGGTGTTGAGAAACCAAGCATAGGGTATGTAACACTTGATACATCTTACTTGATAATTACTTGTGAATGTTTAATGTCTTGTTATTTCTTCTTTAGTTTTCTTCATCGAGTAATTATACAAATGTTTGATCTTTCAGGAAAACAAAGAGAAAACAGACACCAAAATTAAGCTCCAAGCTAGGGAAGAACCCCACAAGGGGAAAAACCAACAATCCTTCTCTTATAGAATTATATCAAAATGACATATCTAAGACCAATACCAAGACTAAAACCATAACTTGCACCAAAAACTCCAAGTCCAGTGCTCCTCTAAGTCACCTCCAAATTCAAAGTTAAAATATGTCAAACTCATCAACTTTTTGAAATTTCAGGTCTGTAGTAGCACAACAAAAAATCATCATGTTCACATTTGCGAACTGTAGAAGGTTTAAAAATTTAGTGTAATAAGAATATTTCTTTCTCCTTTGACTTCTAGTCTCTCTACTTTGAATCCTTCCCTTTTTCCTCCTTCATGTCGTTTAGATGTACTCCTTACTATGTCCATGGATGATCTTCCAAATGATTTGAACTCTCTCTCTCTCTCTCTCTCTCTCTCTCTCTCTCTCTTCTCTCTCCCCCTCTCTATCTATCTGTATCTATCTATCTATCTATCTATCTATATATATATATATATATATATATATATATATATATATATATTAGATATAAGATATAGCTATGTAGGAAGTCAAATAGGTTTTTTTTTAAGGACTGTTATGACTTGTTCCAGGGGGGACGACATGCAAATTTTTGTGGACTTATGACTCAACACAAAAATCAATTTTCATTTCTTATGAATGTCCAAATGGGACATTAGTCAAATATAATTTTCTTTGACTCATAATAAGTTATTTTTTTACTCCTTTTTACTCTATAAGCACGAAGAACATCATTTCATGAACATAAACTAATATCTTTCTACTACAATGACAAATTCAACCTTATTTGCAACCTTTTCCTAAACATCTTTATCATCCACCTATGCAGCTATACAAGCGTTCCATCAATGTCTTTGCTCTCTTTTGTTACTATTGTAGACTTATTTTCCTGTGACATAACTTCTTGTTGCATGTCAATCCCCCTTCCACAAAATTCTTCTTCCAGGATCTTCCACGCTTCCTTGGGAGATGTAACTTTTGTTACCTTACATAAAATTGTTTCATCCATATCTTGTTGAATGGAATGCAAAACTAAGTATTATGTAGTATTCTTCTCGAAGGTGTAAAAAAGGAAACCAATTTAGGTTGTGGATGAAAAACAACACTAATGGTAAAAATGGTTGTTAAATAGTGTGGATCTGTAGCAAATGATAGAAAAAAAATATGCTAAAGCCTTGTTCTATGCAACATAAATATTTAAATAGCAAAATGAAATAAGAATCTAAGCATAAGTAATCGCAATAATCCAATTGAAACAAGATATATAAAGAATATATTTTATTAAACGACATCTGTGAGGGGAACAAATAATGTTATTAGTCCCCCTCTATGGGATGGGTTCTTGGCTATCCTCAATGTCTTCAACTTTTGTAGAATCTCTCTCCTCTATGATGTGCAAAACCGACCAAACAAAATGTTTGAGCTCAATGAAAAATCAAATGAAAAAGAAGATTGTGTGCGATAATGATAATAATTAGAGCTACAAAAATGAGTGCAAAAATGAAAATGATCAAAAGTGATGAATGAATGTAAAACCCTTCTATTTATAACAAAATATTAGGTTATTCTTGAATAACAGTAAATAATAAAATATTATTAACCAAATTCTAGAATTAACCTTTTGGAACATTTTATTATATTTGGTCGGAAGGAAAAAGTATTTAAACTTTTATTTAGAAATAATAAATAAATAAATGACTTATTTATCATCTTGAGAAATACGATTAAGGAATAATAAACAAATAATTAGTTATTTAAGTATTCCTAGGGGATTTAGTCAAAGTTGACAAGGAATAATAACTAATTAGTGATTATTGAATTATTCCTAAAGAAAAATAAGATAATTAATGATTTATCTATTTCTTTCTAATAATTGGGTCAAATATGACAAGGAATATTAGTTAAACAATGGTTTAATTAATTATTCCTAGAAGATAATTAAACAAATAGTGATTTATTTAATTATTCTTCGTGGGTTTAATTATAAATGACATCACCAATGTGGTTTATTAAGTAATTTCTTATAGTGAAATCAATTTTACTATGCTAAAATTGGCCCTACGTGGTGTACTTCGATCCATCTAGTAAATTATGGCTAGGTACGACTGTTATGAGCAAAATGTATGACTGAAGTACATTGTAAAGATCCAATCACTAGACAAGAGTCAGAGAGAGAGAGAGAGAGAGAGAGACCAATGGAGCTAAAGCAACATAGTATAGTGACACAAGGGGCGAGACCAACGTAAGTCTCCTTTTATGTTGTGGTGCCAGATCTCAGTGAGGTAGGGGAAGGATACTTATAGACGCTAAGATAGCTTAGTACAAAAATAATCATGTGCCTAGAAAAATAAAGCTAAGCAATAAAGTACATGTTGAATGGTAAGTGCCATGCTGGCATAAATGAGCCAAAAAATAATAAAATGTGTCCCATATACATAACGTGCCTAGAAAAACATGAGCCAGGACTAAATACAATAACATATAAGTACATGAGATATAGTGGTCCTTCCCTCAAAAAATGGGTGGGAAGGAGGGTACAACAACCAAAGAAGCCTTGCTGAATAGGAAAGGGCTCTACAAAACTGAATGGATCATCTAAAGGAGACATTCATGTCATGAGCGTTGCAAGTGGAAGGAACCAAACCTATCAAATATTTGGAAATACAACTGAGGTTGTAGCATAATATGAAGGCATATAGGCATGTGGGGGGATACCCTAAGGGCCACCCCCTGATGAGGTTTGAAACATCTCAAACACACCTGGGAATCACTGGTACAATCTATTGGATCAATGGACCATCATGTGTATGAATCAAGAGCATGAAACAACCATGTCAAAGGGGAATGATGATTCCCTTTGCTTGATCCAAGGCACTTAACAAGAGCGGAAGCTAGAACCAAGATACACCACCCTCTACGTCATTCCTATGGAATAGATGTGTTGATGTCGACAAAATAGGGCCCATCATAGGTGAGGAAATGAGGATCCTAAACTAAGGCATGAGGAAAAATAGTATTGTGACTGATGGACTAACAGTAGGGAAAATGGAGAAAAGGGGACTGAGGGACAAATAGATGACTTCCTTTGTCAGAGCATAAAGTGCATCGTTGACCTGACAATCACTGGCTTGACTCCGGAGGGGATGGTGGACAGTATGACTGAAGGCTAAAATGGGAAACACATGATGAGTGGTATGAAAAGGTGGATGGAATACTACGACATAATATAATGGAACGCAAAACAAACTCCATGGATGCAAAGGTGACTCATCACGGATGCTTTGAACAAAGGTGACTCGATGATGCTGTGACACAGAATAGGCGAGGTGGCGACTATGAAAACATGAGATGATGAAACCTACCTAAATGCATGATATAAACGGGATATGTTATCGGTAAAATTTCTTAAGGTAGAGGGAACTATGAGGATTAGGAAGGAGTTGGCCTTCAAGACTCATTTTAGATGGTTTGGAGAAAGCGTTTGCAGTATTTTATGACTCCATTTCATAGAATACATCAGCAGCTTTCCTACCATACCATTTTGAGCTCAACTGATCTAGATCTTGGGTGGAGGCCCCCAAGATCTAAAAGATTGAAATGAGAGAAGAAAAAGAGTAGAATACCCAATAAACAAAAGCACAAAGAACTTTTTTATTAAAAGAGATAATAACTATAAGGACTACATTGTGGTGGACAATCTGTCATTTTAAAAAATGTGAATGGAAAATGGCATCAACCCATGGTATTCATACACCCATGGAATTTACCCATGGTATTGTAAGTGGCATCCACCCATGGTATTGTAAGTGACATCCAACCATGCTACTCATTCACCCATGGTAGTGTGACATCCACCCATGATATTCATTCACCCATGGACTTGACCCGTGGTATTGTGACATCCACCCATTGTCTTCATTCACCCATGGAATTGACTCATGGTATTGTGACATCCACCCATGGTATTCATTCACCCATGGAATTGACCCGTAGTATTGTAACTAAGAAATACTATAAGTAACAAGTCACATTTTGTAAAATGACAGATTGTCCACCACAATGTAGTCCTTACATTTATTATCTGTTTTAATAAATAAATAAAAAATCTTTGTGGTTTTTTTTATTGCACATTCTATTATTTTTCTTCTCACATTTCATTCCTTTAGATATTATGGGGAGCGCGACCCCCACCCCCCCCCCCCATATCTAAAAGATTGAAACGCGAGAAGAAAAAGAGTAGAATTCTGAATAAACAAAAAAACAAAGATTTTTTTATTAAAACAGATAATAACTGTAAGGACTGCATTGTGGTAAAGAATATGTCATTTACAAAATGTGACTTGTTACTTATAGTATTTTTTAAGTACAATAACATAGGGAAATTCCATGGGTGAATTAATACTATGGGTGGATGTCACAATACCATGGGTCAATTCCATGAGTGAATGAATACCATGGGTGGATGTCTCAATACCATGGGTCAAGTCCATGGGTGAATGAATATCATGGGTGGATGTCACAATACCATGGGTTAATGAATACCATGGCTAAATGAATACCATGGGTGGATGTCACTTACAATACCATGGGTAAATTCCATGGGTGGATGAATAGCATGTGTTGATGCGATTTTCAATTCGGATCATTCCTCCCTCCTTAAGAAGTAATGGTCCCCATTGCATGGAGTTCCGTCTTTCAAAGCCTCTATTGAATATGAAGAGCAACTAAAGAGAAGGGTTTTATGTGGTTAACCCATAACCATGATGAATGAACATCTGATGATAGTGATACCCTGTAATGCTTGTGACCAACTGTGATACTGATAGTGTGCGGCCTAGAAAATAGACTCCGATGATGTGTGGGTTTGTGGATGACTCATAACCATGATGAACAAAGATCTAAGGATAGAGATACCCTGTAATGCTTGTGACCAACTATGATGACAATGTGCGACCTAGAAAATGGACTTTGATGAAGTGTGCGTTTGTGGATGGCCCATAACAATGACAAATGAAGATCCGAGGATAGATATTCCCTATAATGCTTGTGACCATCTATGATACTAATAGTGTACGACCTAGAAAATGGACTTCAATGACAAAGATTTTGTGTGGTTGACCCATAACTATGATGTTGGTTGTTGATGAAGTAGCAAGTGCCTACACAGCCTGGGGTGGTAGGGAACATCTCCAATAACCCAAGCCGAATGTTGCTACGCTGAACTGATGAATGTGAAGTAGGTGCCTACTAAAGTGGGGTGGGAGGGTACATCTCAAACAGGAACCCGCTTTGAATGCTGCTCCAGAATTAAAATGGACATAACTCGGTCAATATAAATCAAAATATTTATTATAACCTATTTTTGGAAACATAAGAACCATTTTGCATCTTCCAATGTGTTATAAATCCTTATATGAAACTTTGGAATCTTAGATTCGCACTGCAATGTTTCTGCCGTCACAAAAGATCTGGAAAAATAGCTGATTTTAAACCAACGATATCTCCCACATCTGAACTCCGATTCGACTCATTTTTTTTTTAAATTGAGATATTTTTCAAGAGGTGCTTAGATCTATAATCACCTAACTGAAATTCTTCACAAAAATTTAGGAAAAAAAATGGATATCTTCCATCTATGAATTGTCGTTAGAAACATTTATGCAACATAGCTACTTTTAAATCAACGATATCCCCCTCATTCGGACTTCGATTCAGCCAATCTTTTTCGAATTTGGGTATTTTTCATAAGGAATCCAAATTTTTTATTTTTTTTAATAAAATTTCACTAAAAATTTTAGATCTGATCTACAAACGCACTGCCCAAAAAAATTCCTCCAAAAAAATGAAAAAGAAAAACTCTTCCCACTTGGCCCAAGAAAATGCCCTGTGGAGGACATAGCACATGCCTAATGCTTATTTAATATTTCTACAATTTTTGAAACTGAAATATGCATCAAACTCTCATTCCCATGGAATCATAACCTGCTCTGAAACCACTAATCTATATCTTTTGGGGAGGCCTCCAAGATCTAAAAGATTGAAATGCGAGAAGAAAAACAGTAGAATTCCCAATAAACAAAATGAAAAAGATTTTTTTTTAAATGGATAATAACTGTAAGGACAACATTGTGGTGGAAAACCTATCATTTTATAAAATAAAACTTATTACTTATAGTATTTTTTAGTTACAACACCACGGGTCAATTCCATGGGTGAATGAATACCATGGGTGGATGTCACAATACCATGGGTTAAGTCCACTAGTGAATGAATATCATGGTTGGATTTCACAATACCATTGGAAAATACCATGGGTGAATGAATACCCTGGGTGGATGGCACTTACAATAGCATGGGTGGATGCCAGTTACAATACCATGGGTAAATTCCATGGGTGGATGAATACCATGGGTGGATGAATACCATGGGCGGATGAATACCATGGGTTGATGCCATTTTCCATTTGGATCACCAACACTCCTTTGGGAAGACCTCCAAACACCCTCTAAAAGACCATGTTGCGTGTTTGCTGATAACATGATGCACATCTGCAATTTTTGAGTGACCAATGTAAAACTTGCATTTAGAATAAATGGAAATGTATATTTGAAAAATGGAGGTTTTTTTTCTTCATAACATAAACGTTAACATAAACCTCTCCTAGATTTGTAAAAAAAATTATGGTTGGAGAGATATTGCTCCATATTTGAGACCTATGTTTAACAGAAACCCATAATTTTTGGCAATCTTTGACACAGTCATGATGTCAAAAACGCAGCGTGCCCCACATTGCGCTTTGAATGGAGGACTCCAAATGACATTTGGTTTGGATATTTAGATTCCTCGTCACTTTTACATCACTTCTAGACTTTGGGAGCAGACCGTCAGCAAGTTTTGGTAGGTGGAAAGGGCTGAAAACTACTCAAGAAACACCTCTCTACCATCTTTTTGAAGAGCTTGTTGTTTGTTTGAGAGTACCTTTGGAAAAATGAAGTTTGGGAGGGCTAGAAGTAACTAGTTTCATCTCTTGAAGATTCCATCAAGTAGAAGACACCCAAATATTACTAATGAGCCATCAAGATCTTAATTTGGACCTTGGGAAGGCCTCCAAAAATCAATTCTCCCAAATTCACTTCACTTTCTCCTAGCATGCTACACTTTTGACTGATTTCAATGCACTTTCGCCTGAAGCTACTTGCTCTCAGTTTTATCAGTTGGATTTGTGTTTTTATGGTGTAATTACTTGTCCTTCATGTAAGTATGATGTAATTAAGGGTAAATAATATTGTTAAGTTGTTTTTCATGTAAATTTAGGACTCATTTATACAGGCAGTTCAGTCAAAGTTTAAATGGAGGATTTGGTTTAACCTCCCTAGACATTAGGGTTTTGTTTGAACACCTCGGGTAATCAGTTCCTAAGCTGAAGGATTTGACCCTCAAAGTAGGGAAGATGGTTTTTAGTCTATATGTATCTAATTTCAGTCTTAAAACAGGTTGGAGATCAGTGAGTTAAACTCTTGGAGCTTGTACTTCATCACTTTTGCATAAATTGAAAGGACAATTGTAGCTATTATTCAGGAATTCATGTGTTGTGAGTTTGTGATAATTTTTTCCCTTTGTTATAGTTTTATATCAATGATAATTCCATTGTCTTTCCATGCCTATTCTTTTCAATGATTTTCCTAAGAGGTTTTAAACATAATTCTTAGTTTTAAGCTTTGTTTTGTTAGGAACTTCATGTTTATGTCTCTTGTTTTATGATAAATGAATTCATGGCTCCCATGCTTGTTTTGATCTCTATTTTTTTACCCTACACTACATCGATGAACCCCAAAGTATCACAAAAGCATACCTACCCTGCTCCTTTATATCTCTTGCGGCTAAAACTTTTCATCCCCTAACCTAGCTCCTTGATTCTCACTCCTGATCTAGTAGAACCATAAAATTTTCAAAATCGTAGAGTTGAACATATCTAGCCTAACATATTTTCCCATTCCAATAATCATTGGCTATGAATTCATAGAGACACCCCTCTCCAGTTTAATAGAGCTACTTGTTGAACCCTAAGTGGTTTGAGGTTACCTCCTTCGATTTGCATTCTCAGCCTTGGGATATTGTGGAGGAAAACACCAAGCTATTCATAGACAAGGCGAAGACACCAAGCTATTCATAGACAAGGATATCAAGATGAAATGGAAGGACATGAATGACACATTCTCATGCACATTTGTGGAGAATATCGAAGACTCCAGTGTTTATGTCAACATTCAGAAGTCTGGCTTGTACCAGATTTCACGCAGATATCCCGTGTTTCCATGCACGAACATGATCCACTGGATTGTCTTACAGAATCATCTAGAGATGACGATGTTGAGCAGTGTTAGCAGGACAAAGCTTGCTACCTTCAGGGAAATTGCATTTTAGGAGATGTATTAGTTTCCAATCCAGTGATCACAATGGAGAAACCCTTCAGCAAACCTAGTAGTAGTGGAAACTCAAGAGATATCTTGAAGAGTTGGGCGAAGGAGCCAACCAATTTCAAGACAACACCCAACCAAGTTTACAAGTGAAAGATACGATGGAAGGCATATCATTACTTGGTCATATTTTCATGTAACTTATGTGGCCAAGAGAGTACAGAATACTTCTCGTAGAGTTGGGTGATTTCATTGGACCAATTGGCTAATGAAGGAAGACCTTGCAACTAGTCCAGCATGTTGGCTCTCAGTTTGAAGAACAGGTGACAGAAGCATGGCATCCATCCAAGGGTCAGCAAGCAGAAATATATATGTATGCATACATACATGATGCAGTCTGTGCCCGTTAGCATTTCCCAATCTTGACTTGGGCATGGAGACCTTCAAAAACCGCTATGTGCACTTATTGCAGATTGTTCTCATAATGTAGCTTCTATGGAGTTATCACATAATTTTCAAACCACTTTGTCACCGCAGTGGACTAAATGATATTTGAGAAGGAGCCACCTTGAACATCATAGGTAGTGATGGAAGCATTGATCAACATACCATATTCATATGCCTCACCCATTTTCACCCTTATATGAATGTATAGTGTGGAGAAGGCTCTGCATGCTTTACCAAAGTTTTCCATGGACAAGCTCGTCATGCAAGAGGTGTAATATCACATCTCAATAGGGTTGTCAGCGAGACTACATAGGAAGAAGAAGGCACCCTAGCCCGCTCTTCCTTTGTGGATAGAGTTGTACGAGATAAAGAATCTCAAGAATGCTGAGCCCAAGATGGAGGAGTTCAAGAGATTCACCTTCGACACCAAAATTTTCAATCTGTATGACTCACATTTCTTGGTTAATTACCACTATGTGAGAGTCTAGTTTCCTTGAATCCATGAGGTGTGTCATTACCCTGAGGAAGACCCATGGAGATTGTTATCACTTCTCCAAGATCAATGTGCTAGTTGGCATACTTATAGAGTGGTTAGTGAAGCAAAGGGAAACAACATCTCAGAGAGCACCATCATCAGTAGCAACAAAGGGTAACGTACCTCCACATGATAAAAGTAAGAGAAATATTGTTGATAGTGTAGAGGCAAAACAAAGTCGCAGGTACAAAGCAGATCCAGTTGTGATGAAATCATATTTAGAGACTAAGGCTAGGAGGCAGCAGTGCAACAAGAGGATTGTGTAAAGGAAAAGAGAGAAATGAAAGATGAAGGAAAGAGAAAGGAAATTGCAAGACTTGAAGAAGAAACTCTTGGAAGAACAAGAGATATGTAGAAGAGAGAAAGAAGCACAAAATGGATATACACAGTAGGGGGCACAACATGTACATGTTGATGAAACTACACCCATATAGGTTATAGAATCATTCAAATAGTTTGTAGAAAGCAAACAGGGTGAGGAGTCAGATCAAGATATTGACCTCATGCCTCAGAAAGAAGAGTTCACCACACTAGCTTCACCAGATCTAGAAGTAGAGTGAGCCCTAATTGATTAAGGAGACACAAATATCCTTCAAGACAATTGGGAAGTAGAGTTACACAACATATATTTCGATGAGTTGGAACACAGAGTTATGTAGTCATGTAAAGTGCCCACTCTAGATGTTCACATATGTCCTACATAGTTTGAAGAATGAGTGATTATATCTGATGTGCACAAGCATCCAACAGCCTTAGTCGATTCTACTAGAGCATATGTTGAAGCCACCTCCTTGAGTGTCTAATTCTTTATAGTAGAGAATGAACACATGGCTAAGGAGTTACAAGCGACCAAGCAGGGTGGAGAAAAGGCTACATCATTCACTAGAGTAGAGTTCAAGAGAGTGATACTGGATGAAATATTGTCACTCGCGACAGTCAAGCGGATGTTGTATTCTAGATTCAACATTGTGCACAATTCTGTTGTCCATCTAAATGGTTGGCAGCAGTATTGTTCTAGGAGAGCACGCATCATGTCAAATATCCACACTATTGTGGATCGCATGCAAACATCGAAAATCAAGTATAAAGGAGCTCCATTGTATTTTCCAAAGATGATGGAGTCAACGAGAGTAGAGTTGAAGGCACACATCTAGAATCATATCTAGAACTATGAGTGACTCTTGAATCCCATCACCAGTTTGCAAGGTTAATATGCAAGGGTGTTTAGAAGCATGGATATCATTACGCACACACATGTGATCCCATCTACTGGCACACTGATTGAAGCAAAGTCAAACAACCAAGTCTGACTCGATCTGCACATGTACTTTGATGAGTTTATGCACATAGCCACCAACACACACTTCGAGATCAGTGCAAACATAAGGCGTCAGTATGATGTTGGTATGGCTGCACTCAAGACTATGATGCGCATGTTACTAGATGATTTATGTAGGGGTTCAAAAGCAGTGTACCCACATGCATCAGAGGTGAGAATTTGATTTGAGCAGGATGTCACCATTTAGCACATAGACACCATCATGGACTACCAATCTCTCTATCAGTTCGCCACCATCGATCATTATGACGATGCCGAAGAGTTCGTCATCCCACAACTTTCAGAGTCTTAGTAGTGTCTTTCATGGCTTTCTCAAACCTATTTTGTCTCACATGGGTACATGAGCAAATTGTAATGAAACATATTGTAAGAGTGAAGGACCAAGTGTTGATAGTAGAGTGCAACAGTCATATGGTAGTTGAAGAGTCATGAGGGTAGGTGAAGATTCACAAAGGGGAATATCAACGGTCACCCCACCCTTTTCGATTTATAGAACCTCATAACTCATTGTGCAGGATTTTGGGAGAAAAGATTCCTATAGGAGTATCTTAGAGAAATCTTGGAGTGTATTGTAGTGACTGTACCATTCCGTTCTCAGGACTAGTGGTTGGTCATAGTTGTATGTATGATTGAAGCATTCACTTTCTTAATATAAGAGAGCCAACACATTTCATGAATACGTTTTTATTGTATTTCAACTATCTTGGTTACTCTATTGATATATGTATTTTCTGTTTACGCATGTATGTATGGAGTTTTCTATATATGTTTGTATGAATCTTATCAAGATGTGTTGTTGGTTTAACCATCACTTTGGATCGTTGGCTAACCTTGTTTCCAGCTTAGATGCATCTCTCTCCTGTGTTCCATTTCAAGCCACATGTTGTCATTGGTTTCTAACAGGCACAGTCATACCCTCCATTATGTATGTTAGAGCCTCTCATGCACCTTCCTTGACTTGTTGCATATGTCAAACCCTTGCTACTAACAAGGACATCTTACTCACCTTTGTACACAACTGTGGTCAAGGTGATACCACACTACCCACTACTAGGACTCCTACACCAAACGATCTGAAGTCTAGTTGGGAATTATTACTAGGGAGATCCCCTGACATGATGGTAGGTCTACCACCACTAACATAGTCTTAAATTTTTTCAAGTTTACATTTTTATACAACATGTGGGCTAATGTAACTTAAAATATCTCATGGATCGATTAAAACATAAACAAGTTGGTTTAAAATAGTACCTTAAATATTGACCATTGTATATTGGATCTCCCCTTTTCTATCTTCCAGTGTTGCACTTATTCTTGCAATGTTCGTAGCAACATCATAATATCTGGGATTATGCAGACAATCTCTCAACAAGTGAGGCTCTCCACACTTGCAAGACTTTAGTGGTTCTTTTTCTTTGCCCATATTTTTCTTTTTACTATTCAGATCCACAGTTTTTTACTATTCATAATATCATTCACTTAAATAGCGAGACTTAAACTATTTCTGAAATTCCTCCCATGATATTGTCTTTTACTCCAACATATGCACACTTTTAGCTTCTACCCATGAAATAGTAGATTTTCCTTACAATTAGTAAATGGCCAATCTGCCCTTCAAGTTACTCTCATATTCAGAAACTTAAAAATATTTAGTCATGTTAAGAAGCCATGCTTCTGCATCCTCCTCCTTCTCCCCATCAAATGTAGGGGATAAATTTTCCTAATATCCCCTTGAAGCTCCAATTGTGTATTCTTCTTTTGCGTTACTAGATACATTTTATCTGAATTTCCTCCACTTTCTAATTCCTTAGATTTTGTGATCCTTTTGTTTCTATTCAATGCTTCTGGTTCTATAGTTCAATGATTAGACTTTACAGTCAATCCCTTATCATCATTTCCTTCTTCTTAATTTATTTCAGTACGTTTTCATTGCTACTCCTTAATTGTTCCAGTTGTTGATAGATATTTCTAACAACATCCATAATTTGAGAGTGAATGGTCATGTTTCGTAACTCTACATATAATTCTCCTACTTTGGTTATCATTAGATGGATATCCTCTACTATTTTGTTGTATTTGGTTTCACTTGGTTACCTTCTATTAAAAATAACCAACTATTAGTTCCACATTACTTGCATCGATATTTGACTCTTACAGAATTCTACTGATTTATGTGGTGGTTCCTTCAGGTTGAAATTTGAACCTTTCTCGCATTCCATATGTCTCAAATCTACTTTCGAAAATTTTCAATTGTTTTTTTTTCCACAATGGATATGCTAGTAGTGTTTATGTTTACTAATTTATCGCCTTACTTATATCTTGGTATGTTCTATTACTTTTATGTCCTTTCAACACATATATATCTTTAAGTCAAAGTACAGATTAATTAAATTGTGATACCTTGTTTATACTACTAGGAACTTCACTAGCCCTATTATTTTTGTTAACAATAATGGTAAGGCCAAGTCCCCTTTTGACATTGGTGTCATCGACTCCAACTTGCTCGATGGTATAGGGAACTTTGTATTTTCCATACTGTGCTTCATTTTGTTTTTACAGAAATCTATATTATTTCTTGCCTTGTCAAAAATGAATAAATTTAAAACTTTAATTGATAAGGTTGGGTTATTCCCCACTCCCACGTACAAAGTAATTTAATAGTCCATTTCTACATGGGAAGATGGTGCATATTGTATTTGAGCTGGGAGTAAATTATATGTTGATACATACACCTAGTCCATGTGAACTTCACATCGATCTTTTAGTCCTTCTTAGTGTCAATCATGGGATCAGAGCCATGTTAATCGAATGGTGGTTATCACTTTATAGGAACCCTAACCCTATGCCTTCACAACGTTTCTATTCTATTCCTCATTTTCATTTGTTAGGTTGTCTTGTCCACCCTAAGTCTTGGCATATGCTTCCAGGGATCAACAGCTATGCTATTACCCAAGCCATGGAAACAAATCTTTCCTCCTACTATCATGTAATATATTTCCTGTTCTTATAACTTATGGCTAATCTTCAAAGTTTTTTATTGGCATATTCTCTATTTTATTGCTCCATCCTAAATAATTATTTATTGAATTCTCATGTTTCTATTAAGTTTTTGGCTTCCCAATTTCTCCGCATTCCCAACACTACTACTAAGGTAGGCCATTATCTAATAGAGAATTCCATGCACACACTTTCTCCTTCTCTAGAACTACATTAACGCTCTCCAAGACTTTTCTTAGCAGAAACATAACATTTGTGCTCATTTTTGTAGTTATAAGTGCTATGTTAGGGTTTGGTAATTTTTTTTGTATCATGCTCCCAATCACCGACTTGTTGTGACTCTCCTTCATTTGTAGCAGTGGAATTCAACCTACTTGTTACACATTTCTGGTTTACAATTCTGTAATTTCAACTTCATGTTGGGGGGTTTTGTTTATTCAAGCCATTTCGCTACGGAAACACCCCATGAGGTTCCAGGGTCCATGGCTCTCTTATTATTTGATAGGTTATAATAATTATACTTTCATGCTATTATATATGTATGTTTCAATTTTTTCCTTTTCTTTTCATTTTGCTTTCTCCCTATGTGCATCAAGGTTACTTATTTTTTCTTGTTTATTTCATTTCCTAAATCATCCTCCATAACATTTTGGGCTCATAGCGAGACTATCCTTTACAACTAGTTTCCCATTACAAAGGTAGATGTTAACATTTAGCACTAAATATACACAATTTTGTTATGCATATCTAATTAAAGTTTTCCATCGCCTAATAATAATTTTTTTGTTTTTGTTTTTGGCTGCTCTATATGTATGTACAGATATATATATTTTTTCTATAGGTAATCCTCTTGAAGTGACAACGCCATAGTCGCTAATCACCATCCAAACTATAACAAGTCAGTTCTTCTCCTTAAATGAATTGCCAGATTCTCATTGCCTACTACGAGTGTGGTGATGTCTCTAAAATCGTAGCACCAACATTGGGGGATAACCACCTCGTCCACACCTTAGTGCAGCTCCTTCTCCATTTGGTATGGTGGCCCTGATTGTATATTATGGGACTAGTTTCCCAATAAAGTATGACTTGATGAATGGGTGCTTTAAATGTATAAAAAGATGATAGGTCGTTTAATCTATAAGCTCTAAAATATATAGATATATCTATATAACCCGGGTGATCTCATAATGATGTGATTATTGATGATTCCTAGCAGACCAATGATAATATAGATTATTCACTTATCTACAAAAAGATGCATTTAAATGATGATTACTTTGAATAAGAAATTAAATAAAGTAATGTGAAAACATATAGCATAACATACTAATATTTATTGTTGACATATGTATACAATATAACGATTCTAGACCATTAAAAAATGAAATAATAGAAAGTTGTTTGAAACATGAGAATATATCAACAATAACAAATCAATGGAATGCTAATTACATAAGAAAAGACAAAAAGGCCAATGATATAAGTACCATGTGCATTTGGGCCTCGTTATGAAAGTAAAATCTGGTTCAATCTTCTTATTCTGAAAACTCCAAGAAGATACAAAAATGCAAGCCTTTATGAGGTTATTTTCACAACAATTCTGAACCTCAATCCACGACTTATAAAAAATAAATTAAGAAGTTCAGAAGTGCAAACTTCTCAAGTCTAGTTATATACAAATTGAGGACCCTTTTTAAAATGACATGAAAGGGTCTTTATAGTAAAATTAGAAACAAACCGTCAATAAAAATTACTAAGAGTTGTTGGAACTTCATTCATCAAAATATGGGATTTGAGTTTCAAAAATAGAATTGTGATAACCTTTGAAGAGATTTGTCACATCTATTTTTTCTCTTGTATCTTCAACCAACAAATTGAGAGCATGGTTTGGATTTCTGGAGTTTGACTTAGCCTGGCGTGTAACTGTCCTGTGTATGTGGCATTTGAGAGCTCGAGAATCATGCGATCAATGACATCAACAAGGCACTTGATAGTCATCTGTTGGCTATGTGGCTTGACCAAAAAGGACCAATGTGCATTCCAGTTAAGACCTTGTAACCTGTTGAGCTACTCCTCCTTGGTGTCGAAATCTTGCTTCCATTGGTTCTCTAAAACTTTCACCTTTGGAAGCTTTCTTGGGGAACAATGAAAAATTAAATTGGCACCATATAGGTTACTGTTCACCAAATCAATAACATTATTCATTATATACCTAGCCCTAGAGGTACCTCTTTCTAATTTTATCAACTGTGTTTCCCATTTTGAAAACAATATCTCTTTATGAGACTCTTCAATTTTAGGTAATTTAGAAATTCTTCCATCTTCTGTGCTTCACGAGGAAATATAATTTGTGACTTTATCATATGCATCTTCAAATTCTAACCTGGTATTGACTACTTGGTTAATGAGAGAAGTCGTTATGATGCATAATGGATCAATAAGGCATAGTTTTTGGCAGTGTAGATTCAGCTGTTGAGATAAAGCCTTATTTTCCTCTAAGGCTTCCTTCATAAACTCTTCAACCTTGTGATAATCTTTGAATTGTTCTATAAGGAGTTGTAAATATGTGATTTTCTCTTCTTTAGATTTAATCTCTTGCTGATGTGTCAATTTAAGCTACTTGAGCTCTTGAGATAGTTGTTGTTTTCTCTAAATGGCCAACTAGTCAATTTTTTGCTTTTCCAGGTTTACTTGTTCTTCAAGGTGCTCATTCTTCTGTTTCTCTACTATTAACTATTCCTCAAGCTGATTAATATTTTGATGCTCTACTGTCGACTGTTCTTCAAGCTAATTAATCTTTTTATCCTTTTCTTTGATCAATTGATTAAATTCAATTACTTTATCAATTGTAGCAGTTGTGTATGTCCCTACAAATTGAGATAACTTTTTCAAATCCTCAGAAGGATTGACCTCTAAATCTTTCCATACGACATTCATAAATTTAGATTAAGGAGCTATGGATGATGTTTGGTCTATTTTCCTCTTTTTCCTCTGCCTCTTGACTACATCCCTGTGTTTTCTATTGTAAAATACATTCAACGGTGCAATTCCCTCAATGTTCAATGTAATCTCTCATGAGGGATTTTTAGGGATTATTTCTATATCTTTTCTAGTTGTGTCTTTGTTAGGTGTCTCTTCATTCACAATATCAGGGGTAATGAGCTGTTGTGTTCTGTGAGGCACTAATGTGATAATGTTTTGAGGATCATTTTGACTTTTGATCTGTTGATCAAATTTCTCCCATTCTTTAACCAATATGGGATAAAAGTGAACATCAATTATTAGTGGTTCATTGACCTTATCACTTGTTTCAACTTATCTAGAAATATTTTGTATAACATGCTCTCCATTGTGATTTTCTTGCTAAATGATTGGTGTAGTATTTAATAAATCCAGAGGTACTATCAGTAACCTCTATGCCCTGTATTCAATGAATCTTTCCATTTTATCAGCACCCAATTTGAATTTTTCCAGATGACTTACTGTTGAGAATGACTCTACTGAAGCAAATAAGTCAACAAACTCATCTTTCAAATGCAGGAATTTATTAACTTTCATCTGAGTGGTGAAATTGAAAGGAACCTTACTTGGATCATATTGTGTTTTAGGGATAACAACTAGACTCAGATCCTTTGTCTTGTCTTCTTCCTTCTTGGCATGTCTAAAATCATGAGTAGGTGCCACAATGAAGAGGAAATGGAGGGCACAACTGTTTCTTGGAGTCTTTAAAATTTCTAGACATCCCTTTTTCTACTATTTGGTAGGCTACTTCCTTGGTTATTAGCTTATCTAGAATGTAAAGTGGAAGGACATGAGGATCTATAATGCTACCAAAAACCATAACATAGGTGAACCTCTCTTCCCTAAACCAACTGTCGATTGAGGTTAAGTCAATGATAGCCTTGATACATAGCTGAGGAGCAAGTTTATTAAAGCTAGATTGATGGACGAGTAAGATGAAACCATGACAAATCCTGTATAAATGATTCTTATATTCATACTTTCATAAATATTAATGGTAAATATGAATGGGGGTGGGATCCTAAAGAGTCCATTTCCAACCTAGGATGGGAAAGTTGGAATTAAAAACAAATTGTGTCAACTATGTAAGAACTCATATAGAATGGTGGCACAGCTCGGGTAGTGAAAAATATGTTCTTTCTATAATCCAGTATTTGAATAGCCATTTTATCTGATAGGATAGTTTCCCAATCCATCAAAATGGAGTTTATCATTGCTGCTATCAATGGAACCATCTCAATAGAAAATCTAGTAGAATCGGGGCTTCCAAAGAGTCTACACATAATAGCAGCATCATAACAATATGGAGATGTTAAGGAGTCCATAGAATACATACTAGATGATTCATGTTTGTGCTGGTTAGGCAAGTGTCTCCATTGCTTGATAGAGTCTGACTCAATCTGATTCTCCTTCGCGAAAGCTTCTAGGAATGATTTGTTGTACTGTCATTGGGGATCTGGCAAGTGATATATTCTCTTAAGGCCTTCAGGTTTGAAGGATCCAAACGTCCTTCCATCATCTATGAAGAAACTCTGTTCGTTATGTTAATGATTTCGATTACCCATCTTACCATATCATTATATGGTAAAATCTTTACACAAGACACTATTCGATGGACAAAAGAGCTCGCCAAATCATTGAGCATGCTCTTTGATTGATAAGTTACATTAGTTTTTGCTTCTTCTTCTATCTCCTTTGGATTTTCCTTTCCAAGCAATGCATATATGCCTTCCCACGAGATATTACCAAAGCATTGAGAGGTACTATATGAGATTAACAACAATTTTCCTTGTCCTTCTTCCACTAGAAGGGGAGCCTTTGTCTTTCAAGATTTCTTAGACATCTTTCTTGACTACATGATTCTAGATTTACACTGCAAAATGAGAAAGAGGAGTGTGATAGGTGAAATATTTTGAGAGCACCCAATACAACTAATTACACACTAAAATCAGTGTATGCACATTAGATGCAAAAGATCTCATATAGTGCATAGTAATAAAGGATGAAATCCTTAAAGGATTGTAACCATAACTACCTCTTAATGCATTACTGTACTCATAATGTGAAACTTTAATTCCGAATTAACATATATCGCATCAAACATTTTCCAATGGTCCTTTCAGAACATGTGTCACAACTCTGCAATTTTCTGTTTAGCGATTGTATTATTTTAATACGTGTAGAGCCATCGCATATCACAAATCATGAGTTACAAGTGCTATGTCTGAAAGAATTATTTGTATTGTTGTGATTGTGATGAGTGATGAGCTGGAACATATACTTGGTGGGTTCCTTTCAAATTTGGCAAATCATGTTTTTCCTTCCTAAATCATGTTTTCCTTTATAATTGATTTAAAATTATATCTCGGGTCTTCATAGTATATGCTACTTGCTTCTATTGGGAGCGTAGTATGCGACATGTGATTGCGATAGTTATATCACATTGCAAAGTTTCAACGAGTGGTTTCAATGTTTTCCAATGGATTGGCGGTATGCGATATGCGATAACCTTATCGCATCGGAAGGTTTCAACGGAGTGCCCTAACTTATCCCTTAGGATTACCGATATGCAAAATGTTATAGTTATATTTCATCACATGTTTATAAATGGATCATTTAAATTTAAAGCTTTGCGATGAGGAATTTTGAGATGACTTTTATCGCATCGCAAATTTTCAAATGGATGTTCATTGGTCTTAAGCAATTGTGATTTGCAATGAGTGGTTCCAAACACTCGTCAAGCAACTTTTAAATGAAAACTATGGAAAACATATTTTTACTCGAAAGGTTTTATTGCTTTTTATATCCTAAAGGGGTCTTATTTCTTATTTAGCATCTTTAACTACGATAAAAAAAAATTGAAAAAGGGGGGGGGGGTTGCTGTATAGCACAACAATTGGCGATTCACTGGAATAACTAGTTGTCTCTGAATAAAATAAGGAAATTTCTAACACTTTCTTAAGTAGAATCAATTGAGGAAAAGGGAACCATCTTGGAATTGGTTAGATAAAAACATTTACTCTAAATAAAACAAGGATATCAATTTTGCAATTTATTTTACAAACCCTTATCATAAATAAAAACATTTTTTGGTTTCTTCAATCTTTGATTGGTTGTTATAGATAAAGTAGGGAACTCCTCCAAATTAGCTTTTAAATTTACTCTTTTGTCATACGTAGCGCCACTGTTGCTAGCAAACATCTATAGTCTTGACAGGGTTACCATTTAACCATCAATTATTCATTGTCCCATCCATATAAGAGTCTAATATTTTAAAGGTAAATTCAGAAAGATATATCTTCACACACACACACACACACATATAGATATATATGTATATTTTTTCATGTTTTTTTTTTTAATTTTTTTTATTTGATTAAAAGCCATTACCCTGGTTTTCTAGCCATAAGATGACAATTCCATTCAGTGGTTGTAATTAAACTAAACAAACTTGCTCATGATGAGACCCCTAGGATTTTTATTATAAGCCATTACCCTATTTTGGTATGCAGTATTGGTAATGTCAGCTTAACTAGTTCCCTATGATCATGGTAAGCAGGCTCGTAATGGGACCTCTTATCTTTTAAAATGGATATATTTTAGAATTACACTCTAGAAAATCATAAACCTAGTGGACGGGTTGAATGCTTGACTCCTTCAGAGTTTATGGATGACAATTATAGAGTTGTAGATGCCTAGTTGCAGAAAGTCTTTACCTTTTCATAAATAACCTTTCTCAACTGATAAAACTTAAAATGTTTTACTGGGTTTTCAAGGTTTGAAAGATTTCAAAAATTTAAAGAGGATTTCAGAGTTACATGTTTTTTATCTAATTTCCAAAACTATAATCATTTCCTTGAAAGTTTCTACTTTTTAAAAGCAACTAGTCACAATATTCTTTCAAAGAGCTTTTCAATAGTAGAAAGCCAATGGTAGGCTATTTACAACATTATTTCTAAAAGAAACAAAAATTTGCATAAAGAATATGTACAACTAAGAAGGGGTTACCTCCTTAGGAAAAGAATTTCTTTAAGATAATTCGATTCACAGGAAGAGAATCTCTCTTTCTTGATATGTCTTGTAGTCAAAACGTTTTTGAGACTATATTTTAAACGATCTGAAATGGTCCAAGTCACATCTTCTGAAATTTTGTATGCTTACCTTTGTCTTCATGTGCTTTGTCCCATTTCAAAATTAGATCACCAATCTATAATGTTTTTGAGCCGACTGAACTTGCATCAAATGAATATTTAACAACTTGTTGATGTTTAGCATGAGTTTAGCATGAGTAATTTTGGCCTTTTCTCTTTCCTCATCCAATTTAAGAATTTGATGAAAGCTTAATTGAATAGTGGAAGAAGGAGTTTCTTCAATGAATTGTACTAGGGCTAGAGATGGGTGGGCTAAATTTGGTGGAATTACAACTTCGTTCCCATATGCTAAGTTAAAAGGAGAAGTACCTATTGAGGCCTTCTGAGTTATACGATCTGCCAATAATGCAAATATTAAAGATTTATGCCAATTCTTTTGGTTTTGATCAATAGTTCTTTTAATAATCCTAATGACATTTTTTTTAGTTGACTCTGCTAAGCCATTTCCTTGAGGATAGTAATTTCCAGAGTATTTAAACTTAAAACCTCCCTTAAGATCAAATTCGACTATACTATTTCTAGAAAAATAATATGCATTGTCAAAGACAAGCGCGTTAGGTAACCAAACCTTGTAATGATGAACTGACCAATAAATTTGATAATTGCATTAGAATTTCCTACCTTCAGTGGAATTGCTTCTACCCACTTTGTGAAGTAGTCCGTAGCTATGAGGATATATCTATGTTGCTTGGAAGAATGTGGAATGATCTCTCCTATAATATCAAGCCCCCAATGTTCAAATGCTTACTCAATGTTAACTGGTTGTAAAGGAAAGGCTGGTTTCCTTTGTCTCCCATTAGAAGTTTGGCATATCTTACGTTTCCTCACATCGTCATGGGTATCTTTGAATAAAGTCAGCCAATAATATCTAGCATGTAGTATTTTGTGGGCTGTAGTGTCTCCTGCAAAATGTCCACCTACTAGGCCATCATGTAGTTCTTGCAAAACCATTTGTGCTTCAGCTTTTTCAAGGCATATTAATAAAACATAATCATAGTTTCCTTTGAATAACACATTATCAATGCTTTCATAATGTTTGGCTTTTAACTTTAAGGCACGTTTTCTTTTGTAGCTGAATTCAAGCGGAGCATATCCATTTTTTAAATAAAAGATCAGATCAGCATTTTGAGATTCAAAGTTAATGATATTTATTTCGTTTACTTGTGCAGTACTATCAAAATCTTCATGGTCTGGTATATTGGAAGCTCTTGCAAGTAATCTTCAAAAACCTTGACCTCTAACAATTTTCGTTGGTTTAATATCAATGTCATACTCTTGTAAAGATGTTACCTAGTTAGCTCTTTTCTCTCCTACTTCTCTTTGAACTAGCAATTGTATCACTGCTGAGAACGTAACTATTACTTTAGTGTGTGTTTTTAGGGGGAGTGGTCTAAAATGTTTAACATACTTAAGAATAGTGAAGGCTTGTTTTTCAACATCGAAATAATTAAGCTCAACACCCTCCAAATTAGAACTAAAGAAAGATATGGGTGCTTCTACTTTTTGATCGTTGATTTGTGTTAAAACAACAACATAAGATGTTTTAGTGGCGAAAGTATACAAAATAAAATGACTAAAAGAGTTCAGAGTACTCAATATAGGAGCATTAATGATCGCTTGTTTGATCGAGCCAAAAGCCTCTTTTTTGTTATGTCCCCATTGAAGACTGAATTTTTTTAATCATGGATTGCAAGGGTAAAAGAGTATAAGAAAAATCAGGAACAAATCTTTCCACAAAATTTATCTATCCTAAAAATGATTGCATAGATTTCTTATTAGGTGGCAAAGGGATATCAGAAATTTCTTTTATCCTCTTAGGATCAATGTATATGCCATTTTAGGATACAATAAACCCTAAAAGTTTACCTTCATTAAGAGAAAATAATGATTTCTTGGGATTTAAGGAAATCCCATATTTTTTGCAACATCCAAAGATCTTCTTTAAATCATGCAGATGATTTCTCTTTCTCTTAAGATCGAGAGTTACGTCATATAAGTAAAAAATGATTGTTTTCTTGATCAAACCTTTCAAATCTATGTCCATAGACCTTTGGAAAGTAGTTGCAGAATTTATCAACCCAAAAGTCATTTCTTGATAACCATATGTTCCCCATTTGGTTCTGAATGTAGTCTTTAATCTATCCTTTGGATGTACCAGGATCTGATTGTATCCTGAAAACCATCAAGAAAAGACATTAAATCTGAGCCATCTACTGATTGAAGTATCAACTCCATTGTTGGTAATGGGAAATTATCATTTTGATATTCTTTGTTGAGATTCCTAAAATATTTGCAAATCCTAATATCACCATTCTTCTTCCTCACAGGTACTAAATTTGAGACACATTTAGAATGTATGATAGGAAAGATTATTTTGGCTTTAAGGATTTTATTCAACTGTTCTTTGATTTGACTTTCAAGATTTTGGTGAATTTTCATTAGTTTTTGTTGTACAGATTTCTCATCAGAGATCATTGGAATTGTGTGTTGAATGGTAGGGGTATCATAAGTTTTCAGATCTTTCATAATTCCAAGCAAAAAAAATTTTGTATTTCTTCAATAAACTAATGAAAGAAAATATTTCATTTGATGAAGGCCCAAGTCCTAGATTGACATTTTGTGGTTTGGCATTAGTGTCGAGATTTACTAATTCAAACATTAAAGTTGAACTTTCAAGTTTTGCATTAGTGACCTTTTTGAATCTATCCTTAATATCATAAAGATCTTCTATCTTGACAGCATATTTAGGAGGATTTTCATTGTGTCTCTGCTTTAACTTAATATTATGATCACTTTCATCAATAATTTTATCATCATAAGATCCTTCAGATGTCAAGAAATTTAAGATATCCTCATCATGATTGAACACATGCCAACTGGTGACATTATCTGTGACATATGGTCGAGAAATTAATTCAATAGAAAACCTATCTGTACTATAATCCTCAAATGGAAGGAGTTTAGAACAAACATTAGCGAGGAGATCTGCTGCTACATTCTGTGATCTAGGAATAGGAGAAATGTCAAATGCTAGAAAATGAGTTATGAGATCTTGAACAAGTGATTGATAATGTTTCAAATGCCCCGAAAGACAATGGATGGTATTTCTCATTTTTTTAATGGCAATTTCATAATCACCAAATACTTTCAGATATTGGATATTCAGGCCTATTGCTTTATAGAGACCTTGAATCAATGCTTCATATTCTGCAGTATTATTGGTACACTCAAATTTTAATGTACGTGATAACATCATTTTTTCTGCTTCAAGACTAACTAAAATACATCCTACTCCTGCACCATCATTAGATTTAGATCCAACAAAATACAAAGACCAAAATAAAGGCTTATTTATAGGTTTATCTACAAGTTCATCTACAACACTAACACACTTAGAAGTATCGGTACCAAAAAAAAAGTTGATTTGTCATATGACAATATTAATAAGAAAAGGAGATTTCTGAGCATTGAAATTCCGAAAAAATGATTCAGCCGAATAGTTTCCAAGAATGTTATTATTGAATGATACAGGTTGATTTTCTTCTTCAAGCTCAGTTACTGTGTGAGTCAAATTTTTTTCGTGATTAATTCTGATTTGATTGGTTTCCCATTATATGGAAGCCACATGTGAGACAAATCAATTGAAATGTAATATAACCATGAAGTTTTTGAGACCAATCTCTGCTAAGGATCAAACAATAAAACTCAGGGATGTCAGCGATTAATATATCAATTATTTAGACAACCCTGGGATTAGCAGATAATCTGATAGTAACTAAATTTATTTCTCCTTAAACTTGAACCTTAGTTTGATCTAATTGGACAATATGAGCTGTGGATTTATGGGGTTCAATATTTAACTTGGAGCAAACTGATGCTGGCATTATGTTTGATGTAGCCCCTGAATCAATCAAGCAAATATGTAAATTTCTACTATAGATCTCATAAGTCAAGAAAAAAGGAGTATGAGAATTTGATCTATCCCCAATTAAAATAGCATCAGTAGCATCCAGCTAATCAAATGGTGGCTTACCTGATCCTATAGCAGCCTTTGATAGTGCACTAGTTGGAAGAGGAGAAGAATGTACTACATTTAATTCTTTAAGCAGCAACTTTTTTTATGCTTGAGCTTGCTAAGTTCATGCAGAGAAATATTTGCTCGAGTCTTCTTCATATATTCCACTATATTATAATCCATGGAATCTGAAACTACTAGCATCTTAGATGATGAAGGAGGATTGGACAAAGATGGTTGATTATGGGGAGATGCAACAAGAGCTTTCCTTATTGGAACTTTCTTTTTAGTAACAAGAATTGATTTTTTCTTCTTTTGATTTGATTGATTAGGCTTTACCATACTTTTACTTCTGGTGTTTACTGAGAGAGCTTCCTATTCACTTTAATTACCAGAGTTGGGTAAGATAAAGTTCCACATTCTATGACATTCAACTATTTCATCTTCTTCTGTTTCTTCAGCTGATAAAATTGTATCTTCTTCTTCATCATTATCCAGGTCAGATTCTACATTAGATATAGCATTGGGTGGTTTAGGATCAGTTGGCTAATTTCTTTTAAAATTGGTAAATGGTCTTTTCATAGAAGTTTCAACTTCCTCCTTTTTTATTTCAACCATTTCATTAGACATAGTTTTAAGAAATTTTTGCAAGCTTTCCATGTCATATGGATCCTTGGTTTCTTTCTTCTTTGAATCATCTCTAAAGGTAACTTTCTTGGATCTCCTTTCTTCTAGAGAATTTTTCTTTTCCAAAGCAAGGACACATTTTTCAACAGCTATTGCTTCCTTCATATTTTCTACTGATGTCGGCTTGGCAGCCCTATCAATGAAGATAACTATGTTTGAAGGCAGAGCAAAAATGTATGGTTCATTTTGGACCTCCTCACTAGGCTTGGATGTCGCGGGTATTTTATTCAACAACTTATTGAAGTGTGAGTTGAAGTCCTTAATGGATTCTTTTGATTTAGCTTTCAGGTTGGAGAGGTCATTAATCAAAGTTATTATAGACCTATTGTCTCCAAACATAGTTAGAAATTGCTCTTGGAAAGCATCCCAGTTATTGATAGAACCTAGTGGTAACAAAATGTACCATAATCCTACTGCTCATTGTACAGTGTATGGAAATAGTCTCAAAACATCATCTTCTTTCGTTGCTCCATCCACGTTAATTGGTAACATGACATTGTTATATGTTCTTCCACTAACAGGGCATTGTCGGGATTAAATTTAGGTAGCCATTTTTCAGGATGTGCTGGGAATTGGGTCAAAGGTGCAGACATTTTGATAGCTTCTCAGTTGGTCCATGGCTTTAGATGAGGTTGATTATCTACCATTGTTGAGCTATTAGTAGAAGAGGGTGACGAAGTGGTTGAAAGTGATTGGGTAGAGGATTTTGAAGCTCCTATACCTATTTCGATTATGATCTGAAGTTGGGAGACAGATGTACGATCTTGTAATGGTATGGATGGAATGGACGATGATGAGCACAAAGTCTCACTGTTAGATTCTGATGGTCTCTTTCTAGCCCTTTTTTGACTTGGTAGAGGGAATTCAACTGGTGGAATGCCAAGCTTTTCACTCTTTTCCCTATTAAGTGGCTACGATGGGATATATTGGGATGTAACACTACCTTGGGATAACTCAGACTCTTCTTGGGATATTGATATCCCCTAGAGTTTACGAATCAAATATTGCACATCAGGAGGTTCAGGGGAAGAACTATCTGGATTGTTTACAGTTTCAGCAGTGGGTTTTGTATTTTTCTTTTCAACCTCTCGCTTATGAATAGGATATTTGGAATGCGGAGGAGAAGTTAAAGGTGATGGTGAGGGAGTTTTACTCTAATAATGGCTTGTAGATTTAGATTTACTCACCATTAATAGCCAGGCCCTCCTTCTAGTTCCAAAAATGTTGATGTATCAAAAAACGTAGGACCAACATTGGGGGATAACTAGCTAGTCTGAATCTTAGTGCAACTTCTTCTCTATTTGGTACAGTGGTTCCGACTGGATGTTATGGGACCTGCTTCCCAATAAAGTATGATTTGATGAATGGTTTTTTTAAATGTATAAAAATATGATAGGTGGCTTAATCTATAAGCTCTAAAATACATAGATATATCTATATAACCTCAGTGATCTCATAGTGATGCAATTATTGATGATTCCTAGCAGACAAATGATAATATAGATTATTCACTTATCTACAGAAAGATGCATTTAAATGATAATTACTTTGAATAAGAAATTAAAAAAAGTAATGTGAAAACATATCGGATAACATACTAATATTTATCATTGACATATGTATACAATATAACAATTCTAGATCATTCAAAACTGAAATAATACAGAGTTGTTTGAAACATGAGAATATATCAACAATAACAAATCAATGGAATTCTAATTACGTAAAACAAGACAACAGGAGTAATGATAGAACTACCATATGCATTTGGGTCTCATCATGCAAGTAACAATCTGGTTCAATCTTCTTATTTTGAAAACACCAAGAAGATACAAAAATGCAAGTCTTTATGAAACTCTTTTCACAACAAGTTTGAACCTCAATCCACGGCTTATAAAAAATAAATTAAGAAGTGAAGAAGTGGAAACTTGTCAACTCTAGTTTTACACAAATTGAGGACCCTTTCTAAAATGACATGAAAGGGTCTTTATAGTAAAATTAAAAACAAATTGTCAATAAAAGTTGCTGAGAGTTGTTGGAACTACCTTCATCAAAATATGGGATTTGAATTTCAAAAATAGAATTGTGATAACCTTTGAAGAGATTCATTGCATCTATTTTTCTCTTGTATCCTCAACCGAAAGATTGAGAGCATGGTTTGGGTTTTTGGAGGATGACTGAGCCTGGCGTGTAATTATCCAGCATATGTGGCATCTGAGAGCTCGGGCATCACATGATCAATGACATCGACAAGGAACTTGATATTCATCTGTTGGTTGTGTGGCTTGACCAAAAAGGACCAATGTGCATCCCAGTTAAGACCTTGTACTATGTTGATATGCTCCTCCTTGGTGTCCAAATCTTGCTTCCATTTATTCTCTAAGACTTTTGCCTTTGGAAGCTTTCCTGGGGAACAATCAGAGATTAAATTGGCACCATATAAGTTATCATTTACCAGCTCAGTAACATTATTCATTATAGCCCTAGCCCTGGAGGTAGCTCTTTCTTCTTTTATCAACTATCTTTCCCATTCTGAAAACGATATCTCTTTATGGGTCTCTTCAATTTTAGGTAATTTAGCAGCTCTTCCATCTTTTGTGCTTCGCCAAGAGAGATAATTTGTGACTTTATCATCCGCATCTTCAAATTCTAGCATAGTACTAACTGCTTGGTCAATCAGTGAGGTTGTTATGCTACATAATGGATCAATAAGAGATACTTTCTGGTAGAGTAGACTCAACTATTGAGATAAAGCTTTATTTTCCTCTAAAGCTTTCTTCTTAAACTCTTCAACCTTGGGATAATCCTTGAATTTTTCTTTAGAGAGTTGTAACTGTGTGATTTTCTCTTCTTCAGGTTTAATCTCTTGTTGATCTGTCAATTTAAGCTACTCGAGCTCTTGAGATGGCTGTTGTTGTCTTTGAATGGCCTAGTAGTCATTTTTCTTCTTTTCTAGGTTTAATTATTCTTCAAGGTGCTCATTCTTTTGTTTCTCTACTGTTAACTGTTCCTCAAGCCAATTAATCTTTTGATGTTCTACTTCTGATTGTTCTTCAAGCTGATTAATCTTTGCGTCATTTTCTTTCATCAATTGATTAACTTCAATTTGTTTAACAATTTTAGCATTTTCGTATGTCCCTGCAAATTGAGATAGCTTGGCCAAAGCCTCAGAAGGATTGACCTCTGAATCTTTCCATATGACATTCATAATTTCACACTGAGGAGTTGTGGATGGTGTTGGGTTTGTTTTCCTCTTTTTCCTCTGCCTCTTGACTACAACCCTATGTTTTCGGCTGTAAAACACATCCGAGTGTGGAATTTCCTCAATGTTCAATGTAATCTCTCCTGAAGGATTTTCATGCATTATTTCTGTCTCTTTTTTAGTTGTGTCTTTACTCGGTGTCTCTTCAATCACAATATCATAAATAATGGGTCGTTGTGTTCCGGGAGGCGCTGATCTAATAAAGTTTTGAGGATAATTCTTACTTTTGATCTCTTGATCAAATTTCTACCATTCTTTAATCAATATGGGATCAATGTTTCAACTTCTTCAGAAACATTTTCTATAACCCACTCTCCACTGTGCTCTGCTTGCTCAATGATTGGTGTAGTATTTAATAAATCCAGAGGTACTGTCAGTAACCTCTGTGTCCTATATTCAATGAATTTGTCCAATTTCTTAGCACCGAATTTGAATTTTTCCAAATGACTTACTATTGAGAATGAGTCTGATAAAGTAAATAAGTCATCAAACTCATCTTTCTCGTGTAGGAATTTATTAGCTTTCATCTAAGTGGTGAAATTG
Organism: Pinus taeda; assembly: GCA_000404065.3. Classification (NCBI taxonomy): domain Eukaryota; kingdom Viridiplantae; phylum Streptophyta; class Pinopsida; order Pinales; family Pinaceae; genus Pinus; species Pinus taeda. Next base: position 23,259 of record APFE030441345.1, on the reverse strand, counting down.
AAAGCAACCTTACTTGGATCAGATTGTGTCTTAGGAATAACAGTTAGACTCAGATCCTTTGTCTTGTCTGCTTCTTTCTCAGCATGTTCAAAGTCATGTAATGAGTAGGTACCATAGCTAAGAGGAAAGAGAGGCCACAATTGTTTCTTGGAGTCTTTATGATATCTAGAAATCACTTTTTCTACTATATGTTAGGATACTTCCCTAGCTAACAACTTATCTAGAATGTAAAGTGGAAGGATATGAGGATCTGTAATGCTACGAAAACCCTAACATAGTTAAACCTCTCTTCCTCGAACCAACTGTTGATTGAGGTTAAATCAATGCTAGCCTCGTCAGACAGCCGAGGAGAAGGTTTATTAAAGATAGATTGATGGACGGGTAAGATGAAACCATTGAAAATCCTATACAAATGATTCTTGTATTCATACTTCCATAAGTATTTATGGTAAATATGAATGGGTCTTGGATCTTGAATAGTCCATTTCCATCCTAGGATGGGAAAGTTGGAATTAAAACAAATTGTGTCAACTATGTAAGCACTCATATAGAATGGGGGCTCAACTCAGGTAGTGACAAATCTATTCTTTCTATAATCCAGTATTTGACTAGCCATTTCATTTGATAGGATAGTTTCCCAATCCATCACAAAGGATTTTATCACTGCTTCTATCAATGGAACCATCTCAATAGAAAATCTAGTAGAATCGGGGCTTCCAAAGAGTATACACATCATAGCAGCATCATAACAATATGAAGATGTTGAGAAATCCACATAATACACTCCAGATTATTCATGTTTGTGATTGTTAGGAAAGTGTCTCCATTGCTTGATAGGTTCTGATTCAATCTGATTGTCCTGGGTGAAAACTTCAAGGAATTATTTGTTGTAGTGTCACTGGGGATCTGGCAAGTGATACATTCTCTTGACATATTTAGGTTTGAAGGATCCAAACATCCTTCCATCGGCTGTGAAGAAAGCTCTTTCCATTATGTTAATGCTCTTGATTACCCATCTTACCATATCATTATATGGTAAAATCTTTGCACGGGTCACTCCTCAATGGAGGAAAAAGTTGGTGAAATCATTGAGCATGCTTTCTAATTCATTAGTTCCATCATTTGTTGCTTCTTCTTCTATATCCTTCAGGTTTTATTTTTCAAGAAAATCATATATGCCTTCCCACGAGATCTTACCAAAGCCTTGATAGGTAGTATCTGAGATTAACACCAATTTTCCTTGCCTTTCTTCCACTGTAAGGGAAGCCTTTGCCTTTTGAGATTTCTTAGACATCTTGACTGACTGCATGATTCTTGATTTACACTGCAAAAAGAGAAAGAGGAGCATGATAGGCGAAAAACTTTGAGAGAAGCCAATACATCTAATTACAGACTAAATTTAGTGTATGCGCATTAGATGCAAAAGATATCATATATTACATAGTTAGAAAGGATGATATCCTTAAAGGATTGTAACCATAACTACCTCTTAATGCATTAACGTATCCTCATAACGTGAAACTTTAATGCCAGAATAATATTTATCACATTGCAAGTTTTCCAACAATCCTTTTAGAATAGGTGTCACAGCTCTGCGATTTTGTGATTATCAATTGTATTATTTTAATATGTGTAGAGCCATCATATATCACAAATCGGGAGTTAGAAGTGCTATGTCCAAAATAATTCTTTGTATTGTTGCGATTGCGATGACTGATGAGCTCGCATGTAGAGTTGGCGAGTTCCTTTCAAACTTGGAAAATCATGTTTTTCCTTCATAAATCATGTTTTCCTTTATAATTGATTTAACATGATATCTCCAGTCTTCATAGTATACATTACTTGCTTCTATTGGCAGCACGATATGCGATATTTGATCGCGATAGTTATATTGCATCACAAAGTCTCAATGGAGTGGTTTCAATGTTTTCCTATGGATTAGCGATATGTCATATGCGATAACCTTATCGCATCAAAAGGTTTCAATGGAGTGCCCTAACTTATTCCTTAGGATTACCGATATGCGAAATGCAATAGTTATATCACCATAGCTTGTTTATAAATGGATCATTTCAATTTAAAGCTTTGTGATGAGGAATTTTGAGATGACTTTTTATTGCATTGCAAATTTTCAAATGGATGATCATTTGTCTGAAGCAATTGTGATTTGCGATGAGTGTTTCCAAACACTTGTAAAGTAACTTTTATATAAAAAGTATGGAAAATCTATTTTTACTCGAAAGATTTTATTGCTTTCTATATCCTAAAGGGGACCTATTTCCTATTTAGCATCTTTAGACTAAGATTAAAAATTTAAAATGGTGGGGGGGAGGGTTGTTGTATAGCACAATACAGTGCTAGAGAATCGTTTCCTAAAATATCTCGAGAAGCTATGGTTTTAATGTGTTGCTCATTACAAAATTACTAAACTATATAATATGCATGTTTATAATTCAATGGTTTAGCTTGCTCTAGATGTGTTATGCACAATGTACACTTTTATATATGAAATTAACCCTCAAGGTTATATAACTAGTTTATAAGTATGCATAATAAATATATATATATATAGTTGAAACGAGCCATAAGTTCACATTCAAAATATAATCTACAAATAAATGAGGAGGTCTGAGAGGTTGGGGAAATATATATATATATATATATATATATATATATATAATTTCCCCAACTCTTCTAAGACCTCCTCATTTATTTGTACATTATATTTGAATGTGACTTATGGCTCGTTTCCACTAGTCAGACATGGATTTCACTACTACTTGTATCTTAAATCTTGCCTCGATTTGTTTCCTTAAAAATAACTGTAAAATTCTCTACTTTTCTTTATGAAAATTATTCGCGTTCATAGTGAACATGTTCTTGTGATTTCCCTATTTTTGTTTCTGGCTATCAAAGATATTTAGCACATGTTTTAAGGGATTTCATTTGTTTTTAATTGAATTTATCTAGAACATGTAAAAACGGTCAAATATTATTTTGATATAAAACATGTAAAATGGTGTAATATTATTTTGACTAAATGTTTTGGTGTTGAATCTCTGTATTTTTCTTCTGCGGGTTCATATACCAATCACAATGATCTAGTTACTAGTTATGAGGTATTTGATATGTGTACAATCTTGAAATTCACATACTCTTAATACTGTGAATTTCAAGATTGTACAGTTTCGTGTATCTTTTATTTATAATGCTTATTTTAATTTCTCTCTCTGCTTAAAAGCATGATCTTACCTATTCCCTAAATAAGAAGTGTTTTTGGTAAGCTAGTTTAGCACTTCTTTTCTATTTTATTTAGTAAATCTCGACCATATTTTTGGTTTCACTCTTGGAATATTCAATTCAAACCTCAACTATATTTCCTTTCCTTCGTAATTTATGTTCGAACCATCATGTTCCTATAATATTTATCTTTTTTATAAATATAACGTAAATTAATCCAAATTTTACAATCTACAGTTTATGATCTCTCTCGGTGCTAATGCTCCTAGGACATGACCTTCCATTGGAGTTATTTAATCGACTGGTGAAAATCCTACTTTTACTTGTTACAGGATCTCATATTTCTTTCTTACTTTTTCTATACTAGATAAATGTTTCTATGAGCTTCACATTTCTAAGTTAATTATTGTATCACGTTGTACGAATGCACAAAGTCTGAGACATTAAATTTCTTTTCTGCTTTATTTTTTGTTTTTATCTGATATCATCACATGTTGGAAGGTCAAATCTTAGTAATCTTAACACTACAGCGACTCTCCCAATTTTACATAGAAATTGTAATTTTCCACTGAAAATACTTTGCACAAGGATATGCATGAGCTTTATTATATCTAACTTGTCTACTTATATCTAACTCAATAACTTGAGCACGGGCTAAATCAATGACCTTAATATGAACTCATTAAGAAAATATCAATGTACATAATTACTTATATAAACCTATAAGTTAGTTTGCAAAAATACTATAACATTCACCAGAATTTTTAATGAAATATTCATAGAAGTAAGCATGCCCAATTATCCTAACTAGGGTCACTACAGAATTGTACTTGATGAGAACACTAACCATCAGACCATGAACTATACCTCCAGTTGCCCCTAAGATGAGAATATTTTCTGAAAATATGAACAAAAAAAAACCTTGCTCTCTTCAACAGTTACTCGTATACCTTTTTCTTCCATAACAAATTTTTATTTCCTCAGCAATGTCCTCGTTTTGAGGTTTTAAAATTCCACTTGCTTAGGATTTTTCATTAAAGCCCATTATCTCTCTCGTGGTGGTTTGTTCCTTCCTCTGCTTGTCAGCTTTCTCCACCTAATGGATTTAATGAATTTTTTTCTCCCATCTGTTAAATCTGATATGTGTAAGAATTATTCCGATCTCATCCATTAATGATGTTTTTTTTTTTCTTTTCTTTTGCAAGAATCTCTTACTCCAATGTCTCATTCCCAAGTGGCTTCAATCCCATTATTTATTAATAAAATTACTTATTACATAAGAATTTTACTATATTTCTTGCATTTACAGAAATCATTGTTTTTTTCCCATCCAACCTAAAATGATTAAGTCTAAAAAAATACAAAGAAACATTTCAGAAACAAATGGATATTACATCAACATACTAGCAACATGTAAAATACCATAATAAATTGGTTATAACATACGATAAACTTAATCAAAACCAATTTATTGTTATAAGATTAATAGTTATTCATGAAATACTAAATAATCAATTGTTTCAATCAAAATCTATTACATAATTCAATTGTCAGTTAGCCATTACTTACAAGTCTTCCCACTTGACTCATTGTTTATCCTTAACATCTAAATGAGTTCTTTCAATCTCTTTTGAAACATCATATTATCCTCTTCAAGGACAATCCCTTACCTTCTACATTATTCCATTTATCTTACAAATCAATAAATACATTCATTAGTTATATCGAGTGCCTTGTAACTTAATCATTTTACTTTAAATGCACCATTACAAATTATTATAAGAGTATGCATTTAAAGGTTGGTAATTTATCCACACTATCACTATCGAGTGTTTAGGATTTTTCGTAAAGTCAATAGAAGTTTTATTTTCCTTTATCCGGATAAGATTCAAATGGCATAAGCACAATTAAAAAAAACATTTATCACCTACTATTCTTCAATGTGGTTATTAAGATGCATCATGTATCTCATGTCAAATTTAGTCTATTGCATACATCATTATGTAATTTGTTAGAATCATACTGGAGTTGATGCTCACTAGTATCATATCTCTACTTCTTTTCCACTTAGTGATACCCAAAAGGTGTCAGTGATGTATCCTTTTTCTCCATTACCACTTGAAACATCCCCTAGTAAACCTCATGTAAAAACACAAAGGATTAGAATTTTTTTACAAAATTTACAAGCATGTAACTTTCTGAATTACTTATTTCATATTCCTTCATTGACCATTAGATAGAATATTCATAATTACATAGAGTAACTTTAGAAAGGGAATAGGAAGTTACATAACATACTAACCATTTTTATAGAATTTAGCATAAACATCTTGTTGTAACCTTGCATCATTTTCATGATTATTTTAGCTAAATTAGTTAATCACATACTTGATAATGAAAATTGCATGTCATGCAAGGAAGAAACATCATTAGAATCACACAATAGGAAAATACCATATTAAACACATTGAACATTGATATACTTTGGAAACCCTGTAGGGTAAAACCAACAAATGTTTAATTTTATTAAATGTTTTGAGAAAGTGTTCACACCTCACTCAATGGTTGTAAGTGAGTCCATATTTTGACATTATAATAAAATCTTACAAATAAATTTCATCTTATTTACGACATAAATTGCTATAATCTATTCCCTCAATTTACATGGACCATGAGGTTTTCTCCTACCATAATATTAAGTATAATTCATCCTTTGAATGAATTTACAATTATCTCCTACAATCACTACTATCAACAAACTTTGACATCCAAATAATAAATATTTTCTAGTTATTCTTGATATGTCTTTTCATGTGCATAATTAAACACATACAAAGTATTGAGACATGCCTCCTTAAAAAAATATCACATGCATTAATTAAAACTACAAAAGAACCAAAACATGTTCGTTAATCTCAGAAAATGTATGGTTATCACACATGTCATTCCTTTCAAAATTCAGATGCATAAGGTACATAAATATTTACAAGGCATCCTCACTTATCCCTACTTTACATGTGATGAAAATGAGAATTTGGGGTTGCCCAAAATCCCAATTTCTTTAAAAAATTCTTGATCCTGGACCTGTGATTTATGGCCCACGAGCCTAAACTGAAGAATTTCATGCGCTTTTAAACCTTTAATGTTATTAACCTGGATCTTCATTTGAATCGAGCATCACCTTATCTGAGCTTAAATCCCCATGCAATATTACCATAGACGTGATCTGCAGCTTTTCGAATCTCTCTTAACTATGTTGGATTGCTCGTTTCAAGCGCTCAGTGGATGTGATATTTTGAGGAAGCGATGAATCAATACAGACGAGATCTATTCTCAATACATTAGCCTCCTGCACCGAATTAGAAGCATACATGGATTCCATAAAATTAAGAAATACACAGAGCCATAATAACTAGATGCTGGCATTTCCATTTAACAAAAGGAGATTCATATACTAATCTTCCAGCTGTATCAATGGAGAGGTATTGTTTTGCAAGAGAAAAATGAAATTGGTTGCATTCGGCCAAAACAGTGTCATTAGATAACCATATTCACAAGAATACACGCAACAGGCAATGTAAGTCTAAAACATCACGATACGAAGCTAACTTATTTATAAAATACACACGCGAAATTAAATCAATTATAAAATGAACATAAACGTAAACACTAGACCCAGGTTTTATATATCACACAAAACAGTTACAAAATTAAGGCATTTCAGCCTTAAAACGAGCTCGCGCTCGCTACATCTTGAACCTCACAAACAGATATATCTCACATCCTATCACATTAAATTTATATAAGAATTTTAGGAAGGATCAATCCTATCCTCTCCTGATTTTCTCCACAAAAGCTTCATGCATGCACGCTTTAAATCTTCTTTATCTTTTTTAAATCTATTTTTCTGCTTTAAATCACGCTTTTCTTTTGTTCTGATCCTCTGGTCCACATTTGCTTATTTGTTGCTATTTGCTCCCACATCAGACTCCCGAGGCAGAAAAATTTATGACCTCCTGGTCATATGCTTCTCCTGTTCTTTAGCAATTTTATCCACTGCATTCCTTCACTAGAACTCTGTGAGCTGCAACCAACCTCTACAGTAACAGCCTCCTCTGTTACACGATACCTCACCAAGGCCTCCACACTCGGTCTTTTGGAATCCTTCTCTAGGTTGCTGCAAATATTCTCACCTTTCGTTGTCGCCATCTGCACAATAGAAAGAACATAAATTCTCCATCTTTAACACAACTGTACCTCTTTCCGCTTCTACTCACATTCTTCTTTCTTCGTTCAGGAATCCTTTCCCTGCTCTGATACCAACTGATGAAAATGAGAATTTGGGGTTGCCCAAAATCCCAATTTCTTTAAAAAATTCTTGATCCTGGACCTGTGGTTTATGGCCCACAAGCCTAAACTGAAGCATTTCATGCGCTTTTAAACCTTTAATGTTATTAACATGGATCTTCACTTGAATCGAGCATCACCTTATCTGAGCTTAAATCCCCATGCAATATTAACAAAGACGTGATCTGCAGCTTATCAAATCTCTCTTGATTGCGTTGGATTGCTCGTTTGAAGCGCTCAGTGGATGTGATATTTTGAGGAAGCGACGAATCAATACGGACGAGATCTGTTCTCAATACATTAGCTTCCTGCACCGAATTAGAAGCATACATGGATTCCATCAAATTAAGAAATACACAGAGCCATAATAACCAGACGCTGGCATTTCCATTTAACAAAAGGAGATTCATATACTAATCTTCCAGCCATATCAATGGAGAGGTATTGTTTTGCAAGAGAAAAATGAAACTGGTTGCATTCGACCAAAACAGTCTCATTAGATAACCACATTCACAAGAATACACGCAACAGGCAATGTAAGTCTAAAACATCACAATACGGAATTTAACTTATTTATAAAATACACACGCGAAATTAAATCAATTATAAAACGCACATAAACGTAAACACTAGACCCGGGTTTTATATATGACACAAAATGGTTACAAAATTAAGGCATTTCAGCCTTAAAATGAGCTCACGCTCGCTACATCTTGAACCTCACAAAATTCCTCACAAACAAATATATCTCACATCCTATCACATTAAATTTATATAAGAATTTTAGGAAGGATCAATCCTATCCTCTCGTGATTTTCTCCACAAAAGCTTCATGCATGCACGCTTTAAATCTGCTTTATCTTTTTTAAATCTATTTTTCTGCTTTAAATCACGCTTTTCTTTTGTTCTAATCCTCTGGTCCACATTTGCTTCTTTGTTGCTGGTTGCTCCCACATCAACATGTATCATGAGAGGAAAATAATTACATTCTACTTCTACTCACAAGAACACGCTAAGAGTTATAAGAACCTTCATGGTTATCATCATATCATCACACAAGAAGGGGGAAATATTTTAAAATAATAGCACCATGGTAACTATTATTCCTTGCACAAGTCACCTTTTTTCTAAATAAAAATAATTGTAACTAGCATATTTAAAAGAACCTAGCACATTAACTATTATCTTTGTGAATGCAATTATAGAAACTTTAGCCAAGCAAAACTAACCCCTCAGCTATTTCTTTTGCACATGAAAATGTGTGTTCTTTTCCAAAAGAACCTTAGGCAATAACTATTTTATGAAAATACATACTCTTTTCGAAATAACTATTATTCTCGCATGCAAATACATAATCTATTTAAAAAAAAATCTAACAATAGGTATTATTGTTGTGTATGCAAATAAATACTCTTTTCAAAAACAAATCTAGGATAATGGATATTAATTTTGTATATATAAAATCTTATCCCTTTATTAGGTTAACTATTTTCTTATATATGCAAATACACATTTCCTTCCCAAGAAATCTAACCCAACAATTGTTGCTTTTGTGCATATAAACACACTATCACATTAACTAATCTTTTTATGTACTCAAACACATCTTCTCTTAAATAAAAACTAACATGATGGCTATTGTTTTTTATGTCTCAACACATATTATTTTCAATTATACTTAGGTAAATGACAATTATCTATATGTGTATAGTCATGTGTTCTTTTCAGGAAACTAGAAAATAATCACATGTTTCCTTTCAAGAAATTTAAGATAATCAAATATTATTTTTCACTTATAAACACATATTTCTTTTCAATAAATCTATGCAATAACTATTATTTTCATGCATATGTAAATACATATTCTTTTGAATAATTCTAACACATTATTCCTTCTTTTCATGCATGTAATTTTGTATTTATTTTCATGAAATTCCAACTCAATAGTTAATATTTTCTTCCACGTAAATGCATATTTATATTTTAAGAAAATCTAACTCACTATCTATTATTTTTTTGTAAATGCAAACATGTTCTCCTTTCCAATAAAATTAGTGCAATATTTATTGTTACCATGCATATGAATGTGTGTTCTTTTCAAGCATAATAGATACTTTTTGTAAGAAATGTAAACATACATTCATTTCGAGTAGGAAATAAAACTAGCATTTGCACCAGATGTTGCAAAGGAAACACCGTAAGGCATAAATTGAAGAAAGCAAATAGAGCAAAAAAATACTTTGATAAAGAATAAGAATATATTGAACACTCAAATCAACGCCCCATTAACTGGAACCACTTAATAGACATTCCATACAAAATGGGCATATGATCCAAGAACATTGGTGCATAAGAGAGCCAATTAGTATTTCTATAACTCTGTTCTTGACATATTTAGGAACCTACAGTTTCATGGCAATCTCCAAATTATTCTCTACAATAGAGGTGAACTGAAGTCCATCTTTGTATATTCTAAAGAAGGAGGTCCTATCCCAGCTGGGTCAGGAGGTGACGACAACAGTTCAATGGTCAAGGTGGAAATCTGGCAGAGTTATAGGCTCTTGGAATTGCCTGGAGGTGGAGAGGAAGAAAGAGACACAAAGAGAATCCTATAATTTGGGTGCAGAGAAAAGAGAGAACCACACAATTGGCCTGCAGAGAAAGAAGTGAAGGAAATGGCAGTCATTGTGTGCATTTGTGTGTTGTTTTTATTGTCATTTTATCATAATGGGGTTTCAACTTCACAAGATAACCACCTTATAGACTGTGGATCAAAAAGTAACACAACAGTGGGTGGACG
>APFE030441344.1:52698-69887 GCA_000404065.3 Pinus taeda | reverse complement strand
CGAGCTACCAGTTTCTAATTTTTAACATAAAATTCACAAACTAAATTTAATGTAAAACAACAACTATAATGCTTTGATTAATCAATTTCAATGGACTATGAGGGGTTTATGGGAGAAAAAGATAGACAAATGATGGATTTCTAAAAGAAAAGGATGGCAATGAAATGGTACCAATAAGTATCAACACTCAACAATAACTCTGCCAAAAATATCAACTGTGACCAGTTTGTGTTTGGGAAGAAGGGAGGTTTATATAGGAAATATGGATGGGAGATAGATCCTCTTATCATGGTAGTAGGACTTATCCCTTGACGTATTTCCATCATTATAGGGGAAAGGAACCCAAACTATCATCCTCGACCCCATCCAGCAAAACCATTTACCAGAATTCTGTTACGGAGCTTCTAGAGCTGGAAGCTTCGGCTCTAATTTAAAAAACTTTCCATAATAGGACCGATACGACTGAAACACAACTCACTCGCTCTGGTCAGCACCAGGAGTAGTGCTAATATTTGCACATTGACGCGAGGTAGATAAAGGCCATTAGCGCCGGTCTTGTAAACTGGGCAAAACATAAGTTTTAGGGGAAATGGTGCAAAATGGAAATGATCTGCTCATGAAGAGGGACATAATGGGAGTTTCTTCATGAAGGAAAAGTATGTGGAGTTCACTGTAGAGGTCCTACAGGATCAAGGAATGGGGAGTACAGGGACAATGAAAAAATGATGTGTAATAGATGCCCTCCAAAGCGTGAAGGCCGAGCTGGACCGAGGGATGAAATTCTTTATAAATCAGTGTGAGGAACCGGTCTGCCGTTGGAAAACCTGCAAGCAAGTACAGATACATATACATAAATTGAGATCTCTATCAAATGATACATGAATTATGGCATGGATGCAACCATCCAGAGAATGATAATGTAAACGGATCCAGGTATGGGTGCAGCCATCCGTCAAAGAGGGTCATAACGAAACCAAGGTATGGTCGCAATGATCCAATAATGAGAAGGATCACATATGATAACTCATGGTCTAGTCGCAGCCAGCCATCTGATAGAGACATGCATATCATCATAAACCATGTCACACCACTTTGCAACCTGGACTTTTTGTGATCTAAGTTTAGGGTCTTGCGCTCCAACACAACCCAATCAAAGTACAGTTCCTAGCATGTGAATGAATGTGTTGATGTCGAACGTGCTAGAAAGTTGCTCGATTACCAGTCAATGATGTAAATTGTTAACAAGCATGAGAGAAACCACCCATAATGACAATGGTTCTCAAGGTACTATCAGCACAATTCACGGAATGTGAATATAGGAATTGAAGTTAAACACCCGTGAAATCACTCGATCGAAAGCCAATGATGTGAACCTATCGTCGAGTGTGAAGAACTTGCCATTAGGGCATGCAAGCTCTAAGGTATTGGAAGGGAGTCTCTCGGTCAACTTCCCAGATAATGATTTGAAGTCAATGGAAAGAAACCATGTCGAAGGAGGGACATAATGAATCCCACGTTGTCGATGCGAAATGAGAGGATGCAAAATGATTTTGGATGATACAAAGAATCAAAGGTAAGTGTAATTGCAGAAGGAGAACTCTTGAACATATCAGTGACACAACTGAAAGTTTGGCAGCTTTTGGATCCATAGGATCGGTGGTCATGATGACATGGCAGAGATCAGATGGAAGGAAAAAATGAACGGCCCAAACCCAGGAAGGTCAACGATGAAAAGGAGGATTTCCCAACCCGACATGAAGCAAAGAGTGTCATGTTCAAGAGTGAGCTGCCGACAAGACTGATAGATTTCCAAATCCTTTCCCCTACCATTTATGGTGAGCACCCCAATTAATTTTTAAACACAATCTTGAAGGGGATAGCATATGCTTGCACTGTAAGTTCATCCTTCAGACGAATTTGATATAGTAAGTTTAACAAGCCCTAGGAAGGAGAAGCTCATGTTTGTCATGGTGACAAATCCAATGTCATTTAATAGTTTAACGAGTCCAAAAAAAGTGTTAGTCAGTATCTTTTTCATGTTTAGAGAATTTGAAAATGACACGTAAAAGAAAACTCCACATGGTCCCTTTTTGTACATTGGTGTCTCTCGAGCCCGAAAAGGTAGAAAACAATACTTGATAGAATCACTTGACCATTTCAGTCAAGGAGTACCTTTTTGGTAAATAGTGCCTCCCAACTTGAAAAAAGGGTAAACTTGTACTGGGCACACGATGTTTCGCATCCGTTAACGAGTTCGAAACGACAAGGGTTCGGCCATCTTTTAATTTTAAAGCGTCGGAAAAGAGTTGAAAGTAGAACCCCAATTTTATTGTCTTTAACGAGTCAAAAAGGGAAAAATACTTGGCAATATTTTCATCTGAGTTTAACGAGTCGAGAAAAGAGCTGAAATGTGACTCATCATCATTATCGAACATCCATCACCTATTGTTGCACAAGTAAGGCAAACTGTATTACGAGTCCTTGAGGTAAAATAGGTCAAATTTTTTTTACAAAACCTTATATTTTCATGAAAAATGAATAACAAAGGGGAAAAGTAAATATATTTTTACCATTTACCATTTTACCTTTGTTGTGAAGACTTTTTACCTACTTCTTCCCTTGTTGTTTTGGAGCAGAATGCGGGAGATCCGGGAGGTAAATTGATGAGCCGTCAGTTCCAGGTAATAACTGAAGCCCTGAGCTCCATTTTCATGATATTTATTTATTTTCCTAGCCATTTTTTTTGGATTTTTAGGGAGGTTTTTGAAAAAAAAATCGCCCTCGGTTGGCGCGATTTTTGGGCACGGGATCACGTCGGTTGAGGGTGATTTGCACATCTATCCGCGCCGATCAGTGTAATTGCTTTTAAAACAAGCATGTCAACACTGTGGATAGGGGAAAACCTTGTTTTCTCAAAAATTGACTGTTTAAGCTAGAATTTTATATGCCAAGGATGATTATTGACTCAAATTAATGGCTTTTGCAGGAGAGAAATCGTCGAAAATGGTAGATTGGAAGGAAAGGGAACATGAAGATGTTGACACCCAAGCAATGAATGATCCAAATTGCTTGGAGGCTTTGAGGGCTTGCGGGCTCCTCAAATTTTTCCTTACACCAGGGATGCAGGCCCAGCTCGAGTTGCTTGGATGCTTGATAAGCCTTTGGGACATTAATTAGGAGATTTTTGTCATTGGGGACCAAGATCTAGAGTTGACAACTGTAGATATCTACTTCATCACTATATTGTCTAGAAGAGGTGAGCTAGTAAACTTGTATGGGTCACGTCCGATCGGGGCAAGTATATCTTCCTTGCTTATCAAACACTGCCCTGAGGCCATGAAATCCAAGAGTGAGAAGACAAAGATTTCCAGTGTGTGGGATTTGATATTGAGGGTGCTTCTGTTGACTATCAATAGAGTGGTGGGGTGCCAGGTGGAGCATGATACTAACAAGTCGAAGTTCCTTTATGCTATTGACTGCACAACTCCTACGATCTTCAACTGGGTAGAGGCCATGAAGATGAACATCAAGCGCCAATTTTCCAAGGCCAATGCGGGGAATCTGAAGCAATTTGGCTTCGGATCAGTACTTGTGACCTTTTTCCTAGAACAATAGCCATTGTTCCAGTATCAATTGACTAAGGTCGATCCTCTTGCGCCACGTGATCTGTGGATGGCCAGCTGGAGTCGTTTGATGCCCAGGATCACTGGGGGTCAGCATATGTCATACCGACCTGCATTCTTCTAATGGCTACGATGACAAAAGATTGTCATGGAGGACTAGACATACAACGGAACTGATTTTCGTGGAGATCTAGATATGCCCTTACCACATGGAGAGGACTTTGATGCCAAAGGTAAAAAATAAAATTTTTAATTTTGATATTTTTAATTGTTTTTGGTATATGCATGCTTATAACATTTCTCTTGTTTATGTAGATGTTGGACTAGAGTGGCCAGCCACGATGTCCCTGATAGCCAGGCGCGTACCTTTCCCTATTGATGCTATCACCCCTTATCAAGAAGGGAGCGACAACGAGGAGGATATCGCAAGGAACCTTGAGGGGTTAACTCATGGTATCCTGGAGTATGCTCGGATAGGAGACATGCCCCGTCGGTACCAAAGGCACACGATGGGAGTCTCATATCGAATTCGCTGACTTCTGAGTCGTGTTGCATGAGCTATCTCATGCTACCATGACCACCATGCTAAGTAGTTCCTAGGTCCATCACTTACATATCTTTTGAGGCCTGCGTGCCATGGATGTATGAGGCCTGCAAGCCGCTGATGTTATTATAGACACACACATTAGTATTTTTTTGGGTTATGATGTATCAAACATTCTCACCATATATCTATATATATATATATATATATATATATATATATATATATATATATATATATATATATATATATATATATATATATATATATATATATATATATATATATATATATTACTATATATATATTTTTTATATGTGTGTTGTTGTATTTTCATGTCTATTATGGTACAAATGGTTTTTCTTATCTTTTACATGTTTCGTAAATGTTTATCCCATACGTAATTAGCTAATGCATCTGTCAATGTATTCGTGCGTCTAGGAATATGATGATATGTAATATAATCAAAATGCCTAAATAATAGACAGATGTGGAGATACATTCGTAATATTTGCAGGTTCCTGCTGGAATATTGTCCATTGAGCTAAAGTACGACAAGCTGGACTCCAGGTTGATAACCAGTTCTCTCATGTCGAGAGCGATGGCTTCTCACAACAGTTCAATGACCGCACTGTATTTAGCAATGTTGTTCGTTGTATGACCTAGGAAGATACCTTTAAGGTCAATCAACTCATCGTTACGGTCATAGATAGCCCATTCCACGGATGATAGGTTCTGGGTACTAAAGGAAAGCACCATCGGCAAAACCAATGTGAGGAGTCATAGACATCTGCAAAGCAAGAAAAGTATAGTAAACAGGAAAGATGTTTGAAAACTATCACACAAAACCATGTTGTACAAAAATGAATCACACACTAATGTACATAAGTAACCATGCAAGATGACCTAGGCATAGTACTTTTTGAGGGAGTCCATGCTGGGACTCGGACAATCAATCAACACAGAATGACACTGGAGTTTTACCATTTCCATGACGAGTAAGCATTGACTCGGCCAAATAATAGAGTAGAACTCATATAAGGCTTTGCCCCCATGCCCCCTGGGTGAGGGAGGGTTACGAGTCAAAGGACAATCGGTGAAAACTTGAGGAGGGTGAATAATCTTGAATCCATGAGAGGATAAAGGTGCCCTCAATTGAAAGATCTTGACCATGTCAAGATAAACTGACACGTCAATAAGCAGCTGAGAAGAAAAAATTTCAAGACACATAGACATGATCGCCAGATGAGGCGAGAACAAGGAGCAATGATGAGTATTGATCCAAGGTGGTTCCTTGAGAGACATGATTTCCATGATACCTTCTTCAGAGAGGAAGGTCTCGGCTAAGGGATCAGATGATTCTAAAGTGCCAAGCCAAGGGGATTGAGAGTACATATCAAGAGAGGTCTTCAACATATGAGAATAAGAGGATGCAGAGTTCGAAGCCAAAACAATTTCCATGTAATTGATTTTGGCGGGACTAAGAAGCATAACCTCGCTCCAAGTATCAACAACATCTGGTGCAGGCATCACCCAGGGATCAGATTTGACGAAGATCATGTTGAGAGAGGCAACATGAGGAGGTGGGAGTGGAGAAATTACCATTAAGGCTGAATCTTTGAAGAGAACTGCCCTCACACTCTCATAGGGAGCACCATAGTGCTTGACATATGGAACATTGCGATCCGAGGAGAAGAGGCAAAGTAAGACAACTGAGTGACAATGACAATCTTACCTTGATGGGTAAAATGGATCACGCGAAACAAGGAGGAGGCCACGACATGCATGGCATGAGTCCAACTTCAATTGAGTAGAAGATTATAATTGAGATTGGCATCAACAATCTCTACTTCGAATTTCCCTGTCTTGCCTTCCAGGGTGATGGCAAGGTTAGGTCAGACACCGAAGGGTCATGAATCGTGCCCATCAAAAGCTTCCAAAGTGTTTGGAGACTGGTTCAGTGCAAGGGAACCAATATCCTTCCAACATGCAGTTGACATGATTCAGGTGGAAGAACTTTCATCAATGACAGTGCAGTGGATGGTCTTCTCAGTAATGATTACTTGCATAAGAAAGGAAATCTGATGAGGGAGCCGTGGAACATGGTTCTCCAGATCGAAACATATCAAATTAGAATAGGTGGGATCCATGCCCCTGATAGCTGATAGCAAATATTTCTTTTGGAAAGGGAAGCTTTGGAGTACATTGAGAGTTGACATGGCTGATGACGCATGAGCCAAATCCTCAACAATATTGTAGTGTTGAGGGGATCAGGCGTTGGGATTATACGAGGATTTCGCAGCACACCTCGAGAGGGTGGCCATGTAGCGGAATCAAGGTTAGGGTGCTTGATTTGCAGAGGGCTAGAACCCGAGGTAGAAGAAGAAGGTGTAGCTTCTTTTTCTTTCCCAGTTGCCGAAGCTAGAGTTTGATAATATTTTGATCGGGTAGCCACATTAATGGGCGTGATCATCATGAACACTTGAGATCCAGAGGAAGCAGATCGGACTTGGTCTACCATATGGGTTTACTGAGACGGAAATGGCTCTTTAAGGACAACAAGGGTCCCTTTGAGCAGGCGACTAACATTGGATCGTTGAGGACAATCCTTAGTGTAGTGATCCTCCTCGCAAATGAGGTAGGGATACTTAGGTTTCCGTTGCGAAGATTTGCCAACAAACGATTTGGGAGGACCCTATTTCGAGGCATCGGCTTTAGCTTTGCCTTTATTTTTTCTTTTTGAGGATTTGTCCACTGTGGTAGACTAGACAACATGGACCTCTAAGGTTTTACAAGGGCCTGGTGGATTTTGAGATGAACTGTTAGGAGAAGAATTCGAGAGCGACTTATGTTTGGAAGAAGTTTTAGCAGGGATCTAGGATACTGAACCAATAAATCCATCAATAGGAGGAACAACTGGTGATTTTGATGCTACGGGATCGGGTGATGGCCACGGAGCATTGGGTAACAACTCGTATAAAGTGTCAGACTGGGAGTAAACCAGATCCAAGTATTGGGCATGGGCAATGGCTTTCTCTTCAGTGATGCATCCACCCATAGCTATATCGCGACAAATTGGGGCTACGAATGATTTTGTAAACCATTCAGTGAGAAAATGATCAGCTATCTCAAATTTTATCAGGCAACGTCTATGTCTCCATTCATGGAAATGATCAGAGGTATGTGTCACAGTGTCTTGCTTAAGCGATGTGAGCAAATAGGTGTGAGTTTTATAGCGAACCGAAAACTAAAAATGTGTGAGGAAATCCATGGCGAATGAATTAAAGTCATGGTAAGTACTTCGAGGTAGCTTAATGTACCATTTTGCTGCAACACCCATGAGGGTTTGTTTGAAAAGACAAAGAAGAATAGAATCGTCCACATATTACTTCAACAAGCACCAGAGGTGATATGTCATCACATGGGCATGAGGGTCTTCTATAATTTTTCCATCGAACTTTGGGCAATCATTTGGTATCTTGGACAACCCCGAAGGCCAGTACGGTGAATAAAGGATCGGATCATTCAAAGGGGGCGATACATCTGAAACCTCGAGTGTAGCCAAGAAGGTAATTGAGTGTTAAAAGGCATGGGAGGTCAATAGGTGAGCCCATAGGGAGGAGCCCATAGGGAGGAGCCCATCCCTGCTGGTAAGTATTTTGGCGCCACAGTGGGGGATTTTGGCCATATGGCATCTGAGGCTGCCCCCATTGCGGATTACCTTGACCATAGGGAGGATTTTGACCTTGAATACCTTGAAAATATCCAGGAATAGGTTTTTGATAAGCAACATATGGGTTAAAAGGTTGTTGAGATTGTTGACCTTGGACATATCGATATGGGACCTATTTTCCTAAAACATAGGGTTGATGAACCTGTTGTCCCTGAACAAGAGGATTCTAGGCCTGCTACTGCAGGACTTGACCTTGTCCCTGCCCCTACAAGGGTTGACCTTGTTGGTATGTATACAAGGGTTGCTGCTTCCCTGGTTGGTTCTGTTGTTGCAAGAGTTGACCTTGCGGTTGCAAAATTTGTCCCTGGGGTTGCAGAGGTTGGCCCTGGAAGGGTATGGGTTGAGAGGTGTGCGGAGCATATTGCATCTGTTGCTCCGTGGCTTGCTGCAACTATTCTAATGATTGACATTGTGGTTGTTGTAGGTGACTTTACTACGAGATAATTTTCCCTTGCTGTTGCGCAGAGAGCCCTTGCTACAACAAAGGTTTCCCTTGTGGTAACAAAGGCTACCTTGGTTGTTGTAAAGGTTGTCCTTGCTGTTGCAAGGGTACTTGAATAGTGCTCGGGAAATTACCGTATTGAATATGGTCATAGCCAAGCTGGATGTAATGCCTAGATTGGAGGGTGTAAGGTTGATTAACCAATCCTTGAGAACCATATGGAACGTAAGGATTTTGGTATTAGACTTGAGCCACATATGGTTGTTGATGCTGAACATTGCTCGATCTAGACAGACCAACGAGATTCTAAACTTGTTGGTACTGGACATTTCTTGATCTAGTAGGGTCAGTAGGGTTATAAATAATACCATAAGAGTAATGGTTTATACCAAGCATGTGAGCTTGTAAGCCGCTCACATTAGTGGCACCTGACACCATAGAGACATTCAGGTTCTACCCCCAGGCAGTGACATAATATGGCCACTGACTAATGGGAGAGAGGAACTGACAGAGACAATCTTTGAAACTGTTGGTTGTGACTGATGTGTAACTGGGATATACGATACAAGAGTATTCAAAACGGTGGGTTGCACCGGGACTGAAGTAACAGCTGGTTCGGAAGTCATGTTCGTGACGAACGGACCTAACGTAGGCCTGATGCTTCACACCCATACAGGATTATGATATAGTGATGAGGCACTAGGTGTGCCTGAAACTAAGTGCCCCAAAGACACATAGTTGGGTGGCAAACTGGCGGTAATACCTTCCAAATAAGGGAAACCCTCGGGAGGAAACTGCAATTGCAATTCTTCCCCCTCAATGGTGTCTGGAGTAGAAACTTCATACTCATCTGGGGATGTGACTGGAGCATTGTCTTTGGGTTCCATGTTCGAAAAAAATGATGACAAATGGTCGAACGTGTACTGGGGGATAGTTCCAAAGGAACGCTCGACTGGTTGTACGGACTGTAAGGATGCTATAGTGATATCTCAACAACATCAAACAGAGGGTTCGGAGGATAGATAACCAGTCCAAGCTTACTGTTAGTGGTCAGCGAGTTCTCTGGAGTTCGAACGGGATTGTATGGAGATTCCAGGCCAAGATCAACAGATGAACCTGTATCGCAAGTAGGTAGAGGACGAGATGAAAATGGTTGAACACTCAAAACAATTGTGTGTTCAACATTTTGGTCCTCAAGTGACTCTGATAACTCACGAAATGACTCCTTAGACAATATTTTAGACAGAGGAGAGGAAGAGGAATTAGGTGAACCAGATGGTTCAGCCACGATGACCTTGTCTTAGTCGAAGGAACAAATAACTTGAAGGCTTTAAAATGTCCTTTTAATGGAACTCACGATTTGGTAAAAGATACTAACTGGATGTTTTAGATCATGGGAAATCAATTATTAAGATGCATAAAAGACTGACATTCTTTCATTTTTTAAGAGTCGGGAAAGAAACAAAGATGACTCTATCACTTTCGACTGGAAATGAGCTCGAAAGGGCAAGTTCTCGAATGATATTTTAAATTTAATGAGTCAAAAAGATCAAATGACTACTCTGGATGATCTAGGTAAATAGGATTACTAGGCAATCGTGAACTGCAGAATACCTGCTAGATAACCAAGAAGTACGAGCAATCAATCTCCTTGAATGATGTGTTCAGTGTATCATGTTCACAAGGCAGCTGAATTAGCTTCCTAAGGATAAAAAGATTGCATCCTAGTGGGGTCTCCCGTTATATACTTGACGATACAGGGAGCACAAATCCATGCTAGCACTGTCTAATGTCGAAGCTAGCGACAACTGCTAGGTTTAAATACCCTGGAACACGTCTCTAGCCTAGACCTTATAGATATGATCGTTAATGTCAAATGCACCTTAGGTTAATTGAATTCATTTTAAAGTTGATCTTGAGTTAAGTTTTAGTTTTCAGGTCTTAGCGATGCTACTCGAAAAACCTAAAATGCAACTAAATGAGACAAGACCCTTTCAATTTGATGAGATGCCTACACTAGAGAGGGTAGAAACTACTCAATCAAATGCAAACAATCAAGCAACTGAAAATTAAATGATCTTTCACTACCTTACTTTAAAAAAAAAATAAACTAATTAAAAATGCATTCCAATTCCTAATTTCGTGACAAGCACTTATCTATTAGTCCTTTCAAAATAAAAAATTCTCTTCCTTTTTCAAATGCCGATGCAATTATAGTCTTTAAAAAGATGCAAATTATCATAACATAATGATACAACAAGCTAGAATTTCATACTTTCTTATGAAGCAACGAAACAAACTTTTCGCATACAATCTTTCAATGAAAAACTTTTCGAGACAATGAGCTATTCAAGCAAATGAAAACATGAAAAGAGAAGTTCATTCAGATCAATGAAACACCGACTTTACCAAACACAATTCCAACAATGTAATCTATGCCGGAAAGAGACATTCAAGCTAGTAAATGAAACTTTTTCAAACATGTGTAAAAAGAGGTCAAAGTCGTAAAAAGGACCAAAAAATAGACGCAAGGAGTAAACACACCTACAATCCGACTTAGTGAGTTCAAAAACTACTGAATGGGTGACCAAATAGATTCCCTAGTATCGTTGGCCACTCAATGACTCAATCAATCAAATAGAAAGATGAGAAGCAAACAAGCAAGGAAAACCAAATGAAAAGTAGCTTTCTAATCAGGGAGAAAACAGTCCAAAAATCTTACGGGGTCAAAAACACAAGAGCAGAACACACTGGCCAAGATTGGGGTTAAGCCCTAATCTTCACCTACAGGAATCGACGTGACTGCCTAACTGACAACAAGTGCCAGAGGTTGGTCGGCGTGATTGTTCCTCAAAAATCACGCTAGTCGGCGCGACTATCAACTGATTAAGCATGTTGGCCGAGGTAACTAGGGAAAAAAAAATCAAAACATGGACCAAATCTACTACTATGAATTTTAGACTTAGGCTAGTAAGAAGGAGAAAAGAAACAGAACCAAAGGGAAAACGTGAAACTAGAAAAGTTCTCACAAAATCATGAAATCTAAAACAAGCAAAAGGATGGGATTCCCAGTGAGGTCGCCAATTTGTGGTGAAGTAAAATTATAAGTGCGGACACGAAAGAATTCGTCTAGCCCGATAACGGGCATAGCCACAATAAATACATTCCATGGAATATTTCCTTAGGTTAGAATCAATCAAGAGGACCTACCTCTTGGTCGCTTATCTTTCTTGATGATGTCCTAGCTTTCTCACTCCAGCAATCTCTCGCTTCCTTCTTCAAGCTCCTAAAACAAGTAAACAACAACAACACACAAACATAATAATAGGCAAATTGCAATTCAACCTACTTAATGAGTCAAGAAGCATTAATACATGGATACGTAATATTATAAAACATGTAGGAAATCAATCAATAGTTGCATATATTAATATCAAAGAGAGATTACAACCATTCGTCTTGACGTTGAAGCCTTCCTCTGACAAGACCAGGTTCCCACACACTTCTGCTAGCATTCCACGATGGCTTCAAACAACAATAGTTCAAAGGATCTTCCCTTTTGGCTTCACTCCAACCAAAAACACAATTCTCCCTCACACAACTAGATAGCTACAACTAGTAATGGCTTGCTTGTCTACTCCAAAATAGCATCAACACTCAACAATAACTCTGCCAAAACTATCAATTGCGACTAGTTTGTGCTTGGGAAGAAGGGATGTTTATATAGGAAATATGGATGGGAGATGGATCCTCTTCTCATGGGAGAAGGACTTATCCCTTGAGGTAGTTCCATCATCATAGGGGAAAGGATCCCAAACTATCATCCTTGACCCCATATGGCCAAACCATTTACCAGACTTTTGTTACGGAGCTTCTAGAGCTGGAAGATTCATCTTTAATTTAAAAAACTTTCCATAAAGAGAACAGTGCAACTGAAACACAGCTCAGTCGCTCTGGTCGACGCGAGGAGTAGTACTAATCTCTACACATCAGCACGGTCTTGTAAACTGGGCAAAGCACATATTTCAAGGGAAATGGTGCAAAAGGGAAATGACCTTCTCATGAAGAGGGACATAACGAGAGTTTCTTCATGAAGGAAAAGCATGCGGGGTTCACTGTAGAGGTCCTCCAGGATCAAGGAACAGGGAGTACAAGGACAGTGACAAAATTTTGTGTAACGCTTATAAGTAAATTCAAAATATTAAATTATTTATAGCTTATTTTAGAATATTAAATAATTTATAACTAATTTAAAATATTTAAAATATTAAATAGTTCCTATCCCCCACTTTATTTAAAAAAAAATATATATATATATATAAATAAATTAAATAAATAAATAAATAAATAAATTAATAAAAATAAATAAATTAATTAATTAATTAATTAATTTTACATATTTAACTAATTCCAACAGCTAGTTTGTCAACGGCTAACATTGAGCAATGATGCATCCCTATTATTTATTCATGAAGATTGTATGGTTTTTTCCCACCTTGTCCTAAGGATGAACCACATTAGTTGGTTCGAATCGTCGACCAAATCCTAATGATGTGACTAATCTGAAAGGCATTTATCTAGTTTAACATGTTATCAGAGCTTTAGGGTTGAGTGAGTCAAAGCGAGAGTTCTTTGGTGACTGAGAGTGCTTGGTGGTTGTAGTGTGGCCCTTAGTGGCAGGTCTATTCTTGGTGGCAGAGAAAGTTTGGAGATTGTTTTTTCTTTGCTTGATGAACACCCATATTGGTTGAAAAAAGTGCTTTTAGGTCATGATAAACACCCTTCCTGGAGAGAAAAACATGCTTTTAGGTCATTCCTTTGAGAAATTTCTCTCAGTGTGGGCCATCAGCACAGAACTAAAGGGAGAAAATGTGTTGCTCTATCCACTTGGAGGTTGACTTGTGGACGTTTAACTGGATTCAAGATCGATGTGCTATGTGGGTTGGAATCATGGATTTGCAATGGTGTAGTGGATCGCTTCATTCTGGTGGTCGATCCATGGCTGCAAGCTGCTTGGCTTGGAGATCAAGTAGTTGGCAGATTGATTCACTGAGATCATTCGGTGGATCGATGTTGTGGTGTATCATTGTGGTGGATCATGTGATGGATTGTTGCTATGGTGGATTGATGTGTCATGAGCATGGATTTGTTGAAGCGGTGAGATTGAAGGATTTGGGGTCGCTATCGAGCAACAGTTGGTGGCAACATTCAATTGATAGGGTGGCTACATGATTTCCTACTGCATTCAGTGATGACCTCTATATATGAGGATCTGCGTGCTGGTGCAACAGATCTGGTGTGGATGTAGTGAAGGGACTATAACTGAATGGCTTTATGAAGCCGGATCAAACTGTTGCTTTGGAGGAGCTAACCAACATGTATATTAACTTGAGGAATTAAAGCTGTAGACTGTTGTTGTTTCTTGTTGATCAATTCATGGGACTCGAACCAGTGACTACTAATTAACTGAACCAGATCATCAATGGTTCTAGTTCTGGTATAAAACTGAGAATGCTTACTTCTTGGTTCCATTTTCTATGCAGATTTCTCATGTTTAATTCCACCTAGGCCATTGCACTAGTTTCTATGTCATCATTTCTTTTGCACTGTTGAAGCCAGAATGGAAACATCTGCTCATTCAATGCGACATGGCCAATGTGGATGTGTTTGTTAGCTAAGACCACATGTATATGAGTGGAGTTGGGCAACTACATCGATTGATTGTAGGAGACGACAGGGTGAGGCAGAGCGAGGAGCGGTGGAATCACAGGGTTAGAGTTGGGATACCATTTATTTTGGGCGAAATTGTAAGGTGATCTTAGAATTTCTTCATTTTTTCTAGCTCTGACATGTTGGTGGTTTTGTGGCTTTAAAATCGCTATCGTGGCTTTGAGGCATTAAACTGCCTAGGTGAAATTTGTTGCTGCGTCAATTTAAATCGGTATTGTCTGGGTAGAATTATGCTCCATGATCTGATTAAATATCATTCAAAGTTGAGAATGCTTCGTTGATGAGTTTTATTTTTTAATGTCACCAAAATTGAAGTGGAATTACCCCTGTGTGTTTTTTTATTAAAAGTATTGATTGCTGGAGGTGGAGGATCTCAAGGAAGATCTATAGATCAACCTTTCACCATGAATAACCAAATGGAAGAGGCATATATGAATGAGAGTAATAAGCTTGACGGATCCAATTAATCTAATTGGAAATTTAAGTTGCAGACCCTGTTGGAGGGGAAAAATGCATGGGCGATTGCAAGCAGTGATGAGTTGAATTCGACCCTAGCTACAGGCAGAACAACAACAACAATCTAGGACTAGGAAAAGAGGGAGAACGAATAAAGAGTGTTATTAAAATTTTCAGAGAAATATTGTATTATCCCTAACATCCGTGAATGTAAATCAACAAACCACATATGGGAAACCCTCAAGGAACTCTACGAGATCAAAAACACAAATCACCTGTTGTTTTTGAAACGCAAGATTCTCTCCATTAGAATGGAGGAGAATGAATCAGTGGTTGCATTTCTCAGAGATAATTTGGGTGACATAGGAGAGACAATGTAAAACACTGATCTCGTCACAATCACTGTGAATGGTATGACTGATGACTATCATATGCTTATCACATGCTTGAATGTGAGAAATAAAGCCCCCAACTTCGAAGAATTGATAGGGATCCTGATGCGAGAGGAAGAGAGGCGGATGACTCTAAAACCCCATAGTTCAAATCTTGCTCTAATGGAAAAGAAGAATCTCTTCAGAGGGAAGAAAAGTATAGGACAGAAAGGCAGAAGTACACCACAAAGAAAACAACCTCAATGTATGTCTTCAAATAGAAGTGATTCAGGACCCAAATGTTTTTATTGTGGTAGAGTTGGTCACATAGCTAAAAATTGCCATAAGAAGAAGTTTGATGAAGGTCACCATAGACATAAGAAGCATGCAGGACACTTTTCTAATGAAGATCAGAATAAAAATATCAGATTGTTTGTATTTGATTCTGCATTCTCTGTTGAGGATGTTGAAGTAGAAACTTAGTTTGTGGACTCAGGAACTTCCACTCACATGACAGGTAACAAACATTGGTTTGAGAATTTTAAAGAAACCAGCAGTGGTGAAAATATATACCTTGGTGATGATAGAGGGTACCAAATCAAATGGTATTGAAATGTTCTTGTCTTTTTTGCCTGATGGAAATATTAGACATATTCAAAATGTAATGTATGTACCTGGAATAAAAAAGAATATGATCTATGTTTCTATGACAACATATCGTAACATTAATGTATATTTTTTTAATTCTATTGTGTTATTAAAGATATGTTGGATCATATGAAGCCAATTGCATCAGGTATTCGAGTGGGAGGATTGTATAAGCTGAATGTAAGAAGCTCACCATACCAAGCCTTAACCTCATCAGTTGTGGCTGCAGAAGACTTATGTCATCAAAGATTCAACCATATAAATTTCAATGACCTACTACTACTTCATAAACGAGGTATGATCAATGGTCTTCCTATTTTAAAGAACGTTCATGTTGATTGTGAAGCATGTGCTCTTGGGAAGATGCATAGAGATGATTTTTCTACAAATGTAGATAGAAAGAAGAGAGATATACTAGATCTTGTGCACACTGATTTGTGTGGGTCGATGCAAACAAGGTCATTAGGAGGTCCCTATTATTTCCTATTAATTGTTGATGATTGCAGGAGATTTACTTTTGTATATTTTTTCATAAAGAAGATTCACAATTTTGAATATTTTAAGGAGTTTAGAAGAATGATTGAAAAACAGACAAGAAAATTCATCAAAATTCTCCGCTCGGATCAAGGGGGAGAATACAAGAAGGGTAGTTACATAAAATATTGCAAGGACCATGGGATATTTCAGCACTTCACAGTACCTCACACTCCTCAATAGAATGGGGTTGCGGAAAGGAAGAACAAAACCCTTGTGGAGTGTGCTCGAAGCATGTTAAAAGGTAAGAACATGTCTCATAGATTTTGGGAAGAAGCAATAAATACTGCATTATATTTGAAGAATAGGAGTCCAAAAAAATCCTTGATTTTAAAACTCCATTCAAAGCTTTATTAGGTTTTAATCCTACAGTTAATCATTTAAGAGTTTTTGGCTCCAAATCTTTTGATCATGTTCCAAAAGAGGCTAGGAAGAAACTGGATTCAAAGGCCATTAAATGCATTTTTTTTGGGTATTGCACATAGTTTAAAGCTTTTAAATTGTTTAATCCCTCTACTCATAAAGTGTTTGCAAGTAGAGATGTAATATTCCATGAGTAGGTTGATGATGGAAACCATGATAGAAGCAGTGAAGAATGGCAAATGCCTTTGCTGGTGGAAGATGAAAGTGATGAAAGGGAAAAACATGAGCATCAACAACAACAACAACAACAACAATAATAACAAAAAAAGGAATATGTGGATGGTACAGATGCAGGTAGCAGGCCAAGTCCACCAAGGGATGATCAGAACAAATTTGAAGCCAATCCACCACTTAGGAGATCATGTAGGAAAATTCAGTTGCCGACAATATATAGGGATCATGCTCTTATAACTAGTAGGTTAAATGTTATTGAACCCTCTAATTATATTGAAGCAAGTCAATATAGTGAATGGAGGGAAGCCATGAAGAGGAATATGACTTGTCAAGCGGAATGAGTTATACTTGCGGACAAATCTAACCTTCCTAGGAGTCTAAGACTCTCTAATGACAAACAAACCAAATAAGAGCTATCCTTCTCTAGATACACATCATTTTACAAGAATTCAAATGTTCTCGATCTTACTTTAGGTCCAATGCTTGTTGTAGTAGTCCAGTCTTGGTGATC